>JABXWE010006711.1:0-31614 GCA_014611495.1 Limonius californicus
GGGGGGGGGGGGGGGGTGATGTGACTGGTTATCTATACTGTCTTATTAAATAGAAATTATCTTCGTATTCATTTGGTTGCATTTGCGTATTCATTTAGTTGCATTTAATGATCCCTATTGGGAACTCGGCAACTGTAGAGGTATAACTTGGGTTAAGTGGCAAAGTGTTGATTATTTATAAGCTTAATTAAGTGATAGTTTCTCCAAATAAATGCAGACCTTGCTTCATATTAGCAAGCAAACATGAATGGGTCAACTTATATAAAGACCTACAACTGTTTTACTGTATTATTAAAGTTTTAACTCGTAGCTTGTAGGTAAGTTTGTGCTTTATAAATTATGCCAATTTTGGAATTTTCTGCTGTATAACTTTCAATATACAACACAAATGCAAATCACTTCAAGACATTGTAAATATGTTTATTTTCCGATATACACACTTAACATAAATTCTAAATTTTACACTAACGATGTTCTAGTGCAGTGTGTCCCTTATGGGATTCCTTCTTTTTCTTCTTTACCGATTCACATTTTTGCCTTAGAGCGTTGGGTCCTCTATCCATTTTCTGTAGGTGTTTCTCACTCTTGCCAGTTGTTTAACTTCTTGGGTGGTCTTGCCTTTCTTCCTTGATGTTGTCTTTCCTTGTAGTTCTGGGTTTTCCTATTCCTCTTCTCCCTTCGGCTCTTTTTTCACGTATTTCGTTAGGGTAACTATCTGGTCATACGTGATAAGTGCCCGTACTATCGCAGTTGTGTTTCTCCATTTCTTCCACCTACAATTTTTAACGTTTTACATATTAAAAGTTAAACATATTATAGATTACGTGGCGGTCCATACAATATTTTGGATCAGATTGGTTCTACTTCACAGCTTGTTTGCTAAACTACCTTTGCAATAGTAATCCAGAACCAGCAGATTACGTATACCTACATGCAAATGTTTTAGTAGGGGGAATATGGCATGCGGAGGTAAAATCCGGTGAATAAGGTGGATGTGACAGCAGTTTTTACTTTGGGATTTTACTGTCAAGTTTTTTGGAAGATAATCTCTCAGCAGTATCCCCTTAGCATCCCAGAATCATTAAGGATATTATATTTTCAACAGAGTTTACAGAAAATGTTTTCAGTGTTGATGGAGAATCGCGATAATTTGATTGTTATTTTCTTTCGGGTGTATGATGTGGGATCTGTTGTATCTGCCATACTAGGTATTGTATTCGTTTGAAAACGATGCATATGCTGTTGAGAAGTTCGCATTCCTAATGGTTTTTTATCAGTTGTTAGTAAACGCAACGCCCATCTGGTCTATAGTTTTTTCATGTTTGTTGGTAGCTTCTTCATCTCGTCTTCACTCCCAGCGTTTGAGATAGAAGCGAAGTACAGAAATTTCAGAGAAAGTTTTTGGCATTAAGACCGGTTTGGGAATTGTGTGTGATTGGTTACAGCACAACATTTTTCTTAACTGCCTTGGTAATTCTGGGTGATCGAACCCAAGCCATAATCGATGTTTTACCCAGAAAGCGAGTAGTCTACCAACTATGCTACCACCAAACTTTTATACTTAGTTCATTGTAAAGATATGACATGCATATTCTGCTGAGATGCCTACAGCCTTTGCAAATCGCAGGGTAGCCGGAAAAACTCATATAAATTTCTGAAATGAATTCTGGTGCTTCTGCACTCTTCCAGGCTTTCAAACCCACGTTAAGAGGTCCTTAGGAGAACGTGCTCCTACATTTGTCTGTTTTTTCTATTGATATAAATAAATCTCTGTTTTCAAAAATCCATTTTTATGGAATATATAAATTCAGCTTTTTGTTTTAATTTTTTATAGCAACCGATACACTTAAAAAAAAACGAATTACGACTTAGGCTGGTCATATCATGAAATTGCCGTAATGTAAGACTATTTTTGACTTCATTCCTGTACATCGAACTAAGTCAGCTATAATTTATAATAACATTAAATATCATAAATAAATTTGAAGTCATCAAATTTCTCCGATGAATTTACTACCCTATTTAAATGTAAATACATGAAATTTAATAGCTATTATCTTCAGCTGCTCTTAATCATTAGAATTAATTATCAGAACCTTCTCTAATGAAGAAAAATGAAACGTTTCATTTTCAAATGTAAATCTGCATTTTAGTAACTTTCGAACTTCCTATACAGCTTTCGAGTTCGGTCCTGCTACATGGAAAGTCCTAATCATTAACAATATTTTCTTATAAGCTAAATCAATTTTCCAATAACAAAAGTTTCTAAAGTATTAAGATAAAACTTTCAAAGCAGTCCTTGTCTAAGGGCTCGACATTTTAAATTGATGTCTCTAAGGAACATGGTAACGAGGACGTCTTCTTTTAGGATTGCTTTTGCCGCTATAGGTTGCAAATATTGTGGTTCCATGTATTATTATAAAAATATATATGTTAATAGATGAATGTCAATCATCACAACGGATAAAGGTATAAGATTTTTACGGACCCAATTTCGATATAGGTTTTGATATAACGTAAGTGTACGTTGTTAACTTGAAAAGTATGGAACAGAACAGCAGAAAGACTGTACAGCCTAAAATTATGTACAAGGTATAGGATACCCTAATCAATTAAAAGTTTATTCAAGTAAGCTGTTTCTCACGTTGAGAAAGTGAATGGATGAATAAATTGGTCTTGCAAATGTAATCGAGAATGGACTACTTACTTATTTTTTTGTCCAGTTTTGGAAACGCTGTAGATCTGCGAATAAATCAATAGTAGAACTCAAATAAAAGATTCATAAAGGAAATATAGAGAATGCTTGGTATATATAAATCAAAAATCGAATTTTCGAGAATTTTAATTAATCATTTTTTCGAATGAATCATTTCAGACTTATTTATGTTATAACTACCTTTCATATTTAATTTTTCATTTCTGGAATTTCGGAGACAGTAGTAGGTTTTGAATTGGCGCCACATTTCAGTCGTGCGAAGGACCAGGATTGTTCGGCGAGGTTTTAAATTTTTCTATAATTGCATATGCTCTTCTACATATACTTTTACACTCCGTAGCCATTCAGAGTTACAGTTAACTAAATTATATGGAAACAGATTTGCGTAGACACATAAAGGCAACCACCAGCAGTTATGCTTCTACAGATTTGTGACTTACGTAGTTATTGTAGCTTTTAGCGGGCTGTTATCTTAATATATATTTGTGAATTTTATTCGCATATGCAAGCCATCACTACAAACTTGTTCATTATAATTAATCCTAAGTAAACGTAAACGTATAGAGTTGTGATCAGGACGTTATGTTTCGTACCGTAAAACGGAATGGTTACAATATCACGGATGTAACCCAATTCTACTGTATTTATAGTATAAGAAGTCAAGTAGATTCAGTGTAATCGCAATGATGTAATGTGAACATTCATTCAAAAATCCGTTCCATCCTTTAACCAAATGCCTTGATAAAATAACACAAACAATCAATTGCGAAACTGTATTTTGTTCAAATAACAACATTCGAAACTTGTTGGGAACCCCTAAAGACAAAGTAAAAACTTTAGAAAAGTCAGGGATTTACGAAATTGACTGTTATCACTGTAATGGAAAATATATATAGCAAACTAAACGTAATGTTGAGATTATGTCAAAGAAGATGTAGCTCATTTCAAAAATCACAGGTTTGTTAAATCAAGTTCTGCCCAACATATTTATGAGATATAAAAATAGAAAATCTAAAATTGTTAAAGGGAGTGTCTTCAGCAAAAGAATTGGATTGCTATGAGAGCATTCATATTTTCAAAAATAGGGGGATTTTTTAAACTCAGATCTAATTCATTTATTGAAAATCATTTCTTAACCGGTTGCATAGCGGAGCGCTGCGGACGCCGGTCAAACGGTATTCGTAGTCCAGCACAATCCGCGCTGGTCAGTACTTGGATGGGTGGACCAATATAGTGGCATATGCAACCGGTCGTTCGGAGCGTACGTAAAACCGTCGGTCCTGGTTGTTATAAAACATCGTTGACAATCGTAAACCTTGTAGAGGAACTTCTCTTCTCTGTTCAACGGGTTAGGATAGCCTCCTGCCGGCATACGTGCAAAAGGGGGCTCACAGAATCTATTGTAGGTAATTAACAGGTCATTGACGTATACACAGGCGAAGAAGAAGAAGAGAATTTCTTAACCGATTAGACGTAACAAACCTTAACGGGGATTTAGAATGTAAGCCTTTGTTTGTTAGATTATTAACATTGGACTTAATTGTTGACTTGGTGAAGGACTTATCTCAAAAGGTATTTTTCAGCCAAGTTACTTTAGTAAAGGGTTTTCCAAAGTTTATGTTTTTAAATACAATGATATGTATACTATTTATATGCGCTTATATCATTTCGACAATAATATAACTGTATAATTTAATTATCTTTTACTTACTAGACTGAGGATATTTCCAACTCACATACATACATGGTGTACGCCTCACAAAAAATGTTCATCATTTCAGGAATTTTTATCACATATAGATATAAATTTTTAAATACAGTATAACCTCGTTAATCCGGACAATTAAATACACGAGTTGTGTCCGAATTATCGATTTGTCCGGATTATTGGATTTTCTATTTATTTATTAGAAATCTTTAAAAGAAGATCGTAATCTCAATAAAAATTTTATTAATTAAAATATAAACTCATAAAAAATAAAAACAAACTTATTTTTGCAAAACAGGGAAAAAATTGTTGATAGTTTGTGTTTTTTAGAATCCGTTTCGGCTTTGATTGCCTTGTAACGAAGATCACGCAGCAAAAGCACTTGGTGGGATGGTATGTCATTTTCTGATGCCCATGTGATACAGGTATTTAAGGCAGAAACAGCGTCTGTGTAGATAACGGCATTTGAATAAACTTCATCATCACTAGAAGAACTAAATTCTCAATTTCTGCCAGAATCTTCTTCAAATTCGCTGATGTCATCATCTGTTAAAAATACCTGTTTCATTTTCTCCAGTAATCCATTCTGTAATTTCTGCCATTCTAAGTTGGACATCTTTATTGATTTTCTCACTAAAATTTCTTATCTCATTCATCTCAGCCTGGACGTCTTGGGGTTCTTTTCCTTTAAGAAGCTTTTTTCCAGAAGTAGCAATGGAATGTTTGCGTTTCATCATCAAATTTATCAGACAGATGCGGTAACAATGGTTTCCATGATTTTTTTAATCAATTCATCACTTACACGCTGCCAGCAACTTTTTGTTGGTCTATGGGTTGTATTAAGGGTGTACAATTGGGGGGCATGTACGTAACAGCTATTTGACCATCACTGATTAAATCGTCGGGATGTCCTGGAGCATTATCTAATATCAGAAGTGCTTTTTGAGATAAATTCAATTTACGTAGTTTTTGCTTTACTGCTGGTACAAATGCTGCGTGAAACCACAAACGGAAAATATCTTTGGTAATCCAGCCTTTAGCTTTAGCACAGGGCATGAAAGTTATCCTTTCTTTACTAATTTTTCGCCAAGGGGCAGACCTCTTGCCACGATGAACTAATGTTTTCTTTGGCAAGGCCCTCCAGAACAAACCACTTTTGTCTGCATTATAAATCAGGTCCAATTAAAGACCCATTTCTTTTATTTTCAACAATAATTCCTTTTTGAAGGGTTCTACAGCATTAACATTACTAGAGAGTACCTCACCAGTAATACTGAATTGACTGATACCAAATCGTTCTTTGAATTTGTGAAGCCACCCAGAACTTGCTTTGAAATCTTCAGATTGATTTAGTTGGTGGTAAAAAAATTTGGCCTTCTCGCTAATTATATCACGTGAAAAAGTAGTCCCTGTAAAAATACAAACAGTTTGCTCAACTAATCATATTTCCATTAAATTGCAGCTCGTTTCACAGGCAAAAAAACCCCTCCCAATGGAACTGATCATGATGTAAATTGTACCTACCTTTGGCTCTTTCCTTGGAAACCAAGCGAATGAAATTTCTTCCATTTCTGGAAATGCACTTAGGTTGTGAGTTTTTCTGCTTCCTGTGCCGGAAACCGAGGATGCAACATATTTCAACAATTGTATCTTATTTTTATTTATATCAGCGACCGTTGATTTTCCTACACCATATTTGTCTGCAATTGATCGAATAGTTTGTCCATATTGACTTAGTCTTATTATTTCAGACTTCTGCTTCACATTCAAGGTAGTGTGCTACCTTTTTAACATTTTGCTTGTAGGTTATAGCACTGGGCCGCGATCTTGCTGAAGCGCGATGTGGAACTATTTATCGATTTTACTACTAAGAACGGTGACGCTTTGTTATGCTACCGACAAGTCCGTGCGTGCGCCTGTCCGAATTAACAAAGTTTGTCCGGACTATGGGTCGGCGAAGTGGATGTCCGGATTAAAGTGTGTCCGGATTACAGAGGTTGTACTGTAGTAACAAACCTTTGCGAATGTTTACATTTTTTCAATAAATCCAATATCTGTATCATTGCACCCTAAAGACCAACGCAGTAACCATTATCAACGTCATCTTCAACAGCCTTTTCATCAACTGCTGGGCACCAACTTCTTCTGTGCCAATTGCTTCTCCTCAGCGTTAAGGTAGAATGTCGAAACGCGGAGGACCTACAATGTAACACCGAATCCCAATGATATAACTTTCAGAAAAGGTTTTTGACAGGAACATTCCATAGTTGCGAACCAAGGCAGTTAGGGAATTCTGTGTGGTGGGTTGCAGCATAAGATTTGTATTAGCTGAAATGGCAATGTTGGGGAATTGAATGTGAAAGTGATGGCTATGCCAACTGAGCTAACACCACAAAGACAGGCGAAAATGAAAATTTTAAATTAAAAGAGATGTATTTAGTTGAGTTAGCAACAAAAATGCCAATAATTTATATTTCTGAAACTAAAGCAATCCGTCCGCAAGAACGTCCGTGTGTTGTTCTAAGAAATATGAAAAAGGATAAAACAATACATACGCTACCCATGCGAAACCTTTAAAACGCCTGTGTTTCATTGATTGATGCAACTAATGTTATAGTGATGACTAATAAAATGCAGATCGTTAGATTTTACAATTTTGTTTGTATGTATTGTGTAACACTGTTTTCAATCAGGGCCAGAGCACCTTATAGAGCAGACCACATAAACCCCCCTAATTTGAATCTCAAGTTAGGTAGCCAATTATTTTTCTAATTACTCAAATCTCTTGTCATATAACCTTGACGAAAGTAACAATAAAATTATTAATTAAACTACACTGCAGTATAGGGTATATTCTATTAAAAAGTAATATCTTGTTCTTGTTCCATCAAGTTAGACCTCAGACCTCAACTTTACAGTTCTTGGAAGGTTGACACCTAACTTTCTGTCCACCTTTTGGGTGGTGGGATGCCCGGTAGTCAACGAGTCTTCGGGTTTCCATCTCTTGCAATGTTCGCAATTCGTTAAGCTGCCGTTCTGAAATATGTTGGTTCCTCTTTCTTCTCCTTTGTCTTGTTCATTTGACTATGTCTGCAATGTTTCACTTTCCCTTATCTGTTCGTTATTTAAACACTATGTTCTGATATATTACACAGTATTTTCACTTATGTTGTTCGCAGCAAAAGTTATATGTTTCTTAATGTACATGTAGGTGATGTTAACCATCAATAAATAAAACGTATTTCTGATTACGTTGCTCCGAATGTATTAATACTTGCCCAGAGACATGGTAATTTGTATTAAAACATGAAAAATATATACATCCTCGCTATGTAAACAATTGAGTGTTATGATTTGAACTCTCTGTAGTATGAATAGTTGCGATCATACGATCAACCTCGGTGTTATTCTGTCCACACTATCACGAAAGTACTGTATTTGAACAGATACATTTTTTTTACGATTAATTAAATATTTATTTCTTTTTCATTTCTACTTTCTTGTAGACTGCTGCGTGCTGGTACTCTTATAGCCATCTTCAAAGAATATAAAGTAGCGAAATTTATTAACGTGTCATTTACGACCTGTTTGTCATATTTATTGATAATTTCACTCGTTAAAGTTGTATAAAAATAACGATTACCTGCAGCTCTTGTTTGTGCTATGAATGATAATCTAAAACCTATAGAATAAATTCTATAAATTTTCCAGGCACGATCAGAACATTTTTATAAAGTGTTAATCTGTTTTGAGATTTTATGTGGTGCAGTGTAACACTGGGGCGTCCTGAATGTTCCTACGTTAATGTACAAAGCCTTCGTACTGATTTATAGCCTATTTCGGAAATTTAATGAATGAGTTAGGGCCTATAGTAAATTTAATGCGGGGTTATTAAGTTCTTTACATGCGGATTAGCGTGAACGTATACAAATTTGCATGTTGTTAAACTTGGCTATTTATGATGACGTGGCAACTTCGTCGATAAGGTGTAGGTATGTCTTGCAGTCTCTTAAACGTGCATCTCATTTGCATAAAGTATTATATCGCGTTATCTTTAATTACATTCTAAAAACTACTCATATAACCCAAGCAGGCATCGGTTTGTTCCTTGCTCGTTTTGCTTTTCGCACAACTGCTACCCGAACACATCCGCACGCCTATAATAAAATTCCTTGTTAGGACTAAGGCCGTATTTTCTCCTCGTTACTATGTAATGATAGTAGAAAGCTTTATGGGGTGTAATTATATTATTATTATACAGCAACTTGCGCTTACACTGTTAAGAATTTATACGTCTTTTCAACTATCTTCCTGTATCTCATGCCCAGGTTTCGCCCGAGGTAACTTTATTTTTGCTTAACCGGTTTAGGAAAAACCTATAAAAACGGATAAATTAATTAAAGTTTATAAACGCGTAGTATTTCTGCCGATATATTAATTTGATCGTGGCGTAAGCTCGGATAAATGTCAGTTGTTTATGCTCGTTCATGTCATTTTTCCTACTTTTTTAACATGCTTCAGGCACTTTAAAGGAACTCTTAGAATTCTGATTGCAGATAACACGAATTGAATTGGTTTTAGTGACGGCATGATTGAGTAGTGCAGATAGTGCCTCGACTAGACTGACTGTTGATCCTACAAATCACTGGATAGTGACTAAAAACGAAGAACAATCCGTTTTAAACAAGTGCACCTGCAGAAACTTATTTATAGCTATGTATGGAACAAATTGTATGCAAAAATATGTTTCTATATTCCAAGCGTATTTATCGTAGCAAAAAGATAGTTTTCCTGTTGCATAAGTACAGCAGAACTACAGGTTTTAAAGAAAACACAATTTCGAAGCTACGTAAACATCAGTATTGTTCTGGAAGCCTTTAATTAGGGGTCTCCCAGTTGCTGCATATCGCATGTAGTATAACAGCAGAGGCATAATTTCAGTGCAAACCTTAAAAAATACGGGATGTATCTTAATGGGATGGGGACATTATTAATTATTATTATTAGGTGTTGACCAAAAATAAACAAAAAGTATAGTGTTTCAACAAGAATTAAAAATATTGTAGAAAGTTATGGTAGGATAGATATATACTATGGATTATTTGCCAGGTTTTGCGCATAATTTAGAATTTTAAAGTATTTTGTAATATGTATTATTTAATAAATATTATTTTCAAAATTATCAGGCTTTTAATTTTTACTCGTTATTATTTTTGGGGGCCAAAACGGTCGGGGGTGAAACATCCACGGGCGAAACGGCGGGAGCCAAACAGTGGAGGCTAAACGGTGGGACGAAACGTTACATAACCATCTTAATTGCTTACTGTACATAAATTTAAACCCAGAGTAATTTGCAACAAACACTCTGTATATCTCGCACAGTTAAACCTAATTCCTTTTTGCATTTTCCTATTGATTGTTTGAGAATCGCTAGTCATAAGACTTCTTAAAATACGTCGTCTCAAATAGAGCTCATACTCAAGAAGTAGAGCTTATGAATTTAAACTAAATAATGTGCAACTGACTTTTTAGAGAAATAATATGGATAGTATTTTTTTAAGTCGTTCTTATTGAATTCATTGAATAACTTCAACTCCGCAACATAAAAAATTGTTGGATTTTTTTATGGCGCCTCCACTAATTTCTTTCGTTGAGTTTTCTTCAACATTTTAGTGAGTAGTTATATACAACGAATCAACCAAATTAATAAACACAATTGTAGCTTATTTCTTTTAAATATATTTTATGTAAGTAAAACTGAAATAATTTTAACATGTGCTTTTAATACCAAGCATATTTTGGGAACCGCGGTAAAATAGTGGCCGAGGCGCTTGTCTTCGGAGTTATTCTACCGAAGTCGCTTAGGTTCGAATCCTGACTAATGCACTTTCCTACGGTGTTTGTGGTATCACTTGTAGTTGGGGCATGGGATTTTTCAAGGGTGGGGCATGCTAGAACCCCCTTCGGCAAAACCATGATTCTTACAAAAAATACCAAGCATACTGAAACATACATTTATTACAAAACACATTCATATTTTTATTTTACCCGGAATATCCGGTTTCTACGTTACATTTGCGAATTACAAGCAGGTTGTGTTATAGCAATCAAACACGCACCAAATAAAAATACCTATGGTGTAAACTACTTTTCAAAAATCCCTGCTAACGTACAGCCATTTATCGAAGCAATGCGCAAAGCGTTTGTATACCATCTTCGTAAAAACGTTGCTCTAAATTTATTAAAGTGCCTTTACTTTTTGAAGTCGTCAAATCTTTTACCGGTCAAATGACTCAACGGCCTGAGTAGGTCTGGGCTGTGGGGCGGATAGCCGAGAACCTCCCAATTGCGTTTCTAAAGTTAAGTCTTCGTCCGATTCGATGTGCGCGCTCTTGCAGTGTATGTTGTTATAGTTTTTCTAGAGTTTTACAATAAATATCGCTGTTAATTATCGTGTTCTGCAGTAAAAAATCGTTAGCAAATATGCCTTGCGCATCCCAGATTGCGATTGCCATAGTCTTCTGTGTGGATTGTTGAATCTTGATTGTTTTGGCGTTGATGAACTCTTATGCTTCCAAGTACGATGGTGGTATATCCAGGTGTCGTCTCCTGTTACTATACTCACCATAGAGTCGTCTTCCTCAAGATAGTGCATTAAAAGTTTATTTGCCGCCGCCATATCATGCATTTTGCGTTGTTCACACAAGTGACCACTGGTGGATATTTAGAGGACTCCACAATTGCAGAATAAATTACCGCTACTCCTCACTAATTAAAAGTTCGAATGTTATCATACAATTAAATGAAGGCACGAACCAAATGGAAAGATGACATCGTTAAAACTGCGAGTACCAGATGGATGGAAGAAGCCCAGGATAGAGTAAAATGGAAGCGATATAAAGAGGCCTATGTCTAGCAGTGGGCTACATAAAAAAAGCTAAAGAGGAAGAAGAATCTTGCTTCAAACATGTAACTGTTTTGCATCTGTAGCAGTGGTTTGATTTGTAATAGCAAATTAAATCTGCTCGACATGAGATTAATAGTACATCTTACTTCTTTCACTAGCTCATGAAACTGCCAGTCGGTGTACTTACATGATTTACAATCTGTTTATTGCGTATTCACACTTTAGCTTAGGACATAATTATTCTAGACCTTTGTGAAGTGGCTATTATTAGTCAAATTAGTTCAATTGCTTATATACAGATTTCTCACTTACCTACCTTGATATCGCCCCCAATGAATTTATACTCCAACTTTACCTTTGAAATGTGTATTTGGAAAGACCCATGCTTTAACCCAGTCCTAACATTTTTAGTATCGTAAATAGAAATGATTTATCGCGATACTGTATTACATATTTATAAGTATTATTATATAGTTGTTGATTGAATATAGTAAACTGTTTATTTAATACAGTATTACATTCAACTCGTCCAAATTTAATTCGCTTTTTAATAGCAGTCCAACTATAATGTTCTGAAAATTGTACCAAATAAGCGTACACTAAATTGTGAATAAAAGAATCGGTCAATTTCCCCTAAAAATATCCTTGAATCATCGGCGAAAATTTTAACCGTACTCGATATTTTATGAAACTTTGATTATAAAAATTGTGCTACTTTTAATGTTGCTGCAGATTATTTTCAGTACGCATTGGTGTTGGTAAAATTTATACATATTTTACAATACTGTAGGGTAGGTTATAGCATAATCTAACCATTTTAAGGGAATTGCATTTAGATGCACTTTCATTAGTATTACAATTGCTTTAAAAAACGTGATTTAACTGAAACATTACTGGCTAAAAGTATGAAGGCAAATGTACTCCTGCACAGGTACAGCATTTTTAAAAATGGTTGTACTTAGACTATTTAATTTTGTTAAGAAACACTGTAAACTGTAATTTAAATTTAGATGAAACTGTTTCAATTGTTGCGTGAAATATTGCTGGCTAAAAATGCGAAGCCAAATGTACTATAGGAGTAGGTACATTAGCACAGCATTTTCAATAATTAATTTATTTAGACTATCTAATTTTGCTAAGAAACACTGTAAAATGCAATTTAAATTTAGAAGAACCGTTTCAGTTGTAAGGTGAAACTTAATATCAATGTTTTAGAAAAAATATTGCATTAATGTATCAATTTTGTAATATCTTGTTTATTGCAAATATCTTGCCATATTGTGGTTTACAACTGTAATGCAAAAGTTAATTATTTCTCACAATAACGTCATTCGACAGTGTTTTTCTGTTAGTAAACAATTCTTAATTAAAAACCTACAAACAGTTTCGTTGATTGCCCAAAGCAGGTTTATGGCCCAATTAACAATGCTCTGATATAACGTATACATCGAATATAACAAGTCTTAGATATGGTATATTATGAACGAGGAAACCAGAAATGAAAAAGCGTCAGTTTATTTCTACAATTGATACCGAACTCAATGATAAGCAGACCAAACCGCACTACTTTCTGGTTACAGTATATCTCGCCTATTGCGGATACGCATGTAATATACGTGTGCTTACCGGATATCCAGTGTGCTAACTCCGCCTAAATCTATATAGAAATGCAGTATACATATTTTATAACTTGCACATATACTATGTGCCTGTGATACAATATTTATAAAAGTGATATGCTTAATTAAAATATCAAGTAAACATTACCACCAATCGTATTGCACTTCGTGCTGGTGATTCTCTTGATTGTAAAAAATACGCTTCGCCCGTCCTGTTATATCGATGATTAATTCGGTGCCGGATTTTCTAATGGTCTACTTCATCTAAAAAGTGCTTTGGTTACATAGAGTACTATATAACTTCATACGTTTCGAGAATCGCTCGCTTAATTACTTGCCGGAATTCACGGCTCGCGTAAGAACTCCTGAATATTCTAAAGCTAATTATTAAACACTACATTTCACCGCCCCTTCATTACCGTGCAGTACTTAATATACAATAGCACTTTGAACTTTAGAATTTTCTAAATTGTACTAGTTTAGCAGCGTATATTGTTTAAAATTACATGCTGCTGTAGCAACCTCGCATTCATTTACAAACCGGTAATAATAAATATATTTTCCCTGTTCTTCTTAAACCATTGTGTATGGTAATTTTGTGGTATATACACTTACAACGAAATTCATGTACGACTTTAATAGAAAATAGTCAACGTGTGGATCCTAATTTTCAGGATATTTCTCTGTTCTCGTGAATTTCGGTGCCAGTTTTCCTCATGTACCGCTTCATCTAAAATAAACCAAGCATTTCGATGACATAAAGGACCGTATACTTTCACATGCTTCGAGAAACGTAGCAACATAAAACCAACTTCATCATGAAAGTTGAGCTTACTTGGCCTGCAAACTAGAACGTTAAGGAATGAGTACAGTTTAAACTGTGTGCTCTTTTATTTAAAGGTTTAGAAGTATTTTGCACTCTGGAACTAATTCTGTATTTAAATGTTGCAGTGTCCCCGTTTTACAATTAGCAGATTAATTATCAGTACTTTACGGCCCACAAATATCACCGCGTACCCACGCGAAGTATAATTTTCTGTATAATTCACCTGTTTGTATAACGTCTCATTTAATCGGTTTATGTTATGATTTTCTACATAAAATAATGGGAATTATTTCCACCATGCCCCAGTTGTTACAGCTGCTGAAATGGCAATAACAAATTGCGCTGTTGAACTGAATGTCTTCTCTTTGCTGAATACAAAGATAATATAAAAATTCTTCGTAATAAACCTGAATGTGTTTATATAGCCATAAACGCGTGCTCGTTTTTCGCGCCGACACGAAATGTTCAACGTCTTCAGATTTCAATTTCGCTCGCTAATGTTTAAGGGTCGTAAACAACGCGCTAGGTTGTGGTCCCGGAAAGAACTACCGATGGTTTTCAAGATGTACAATCTCTATAAAATGGCGGAGTCGCCGAAGACTGTTACTTTGAGGACGTCGTAACATTCCAAGTCGAATGCAATTTTCCCCTACTTACATTCTTATTAAAATTGCTTTTACGTGCATCTACACAAGGTAGGCGGCCTATTTGCATCTCGTTTAAAAGTGTCATATTTCTTGATACACTCTATTAGTTTATCGTAGCTTGCTTCTTTTTTACTTTCTCCACCTGAATGACTTACTTTGTAAACAGAGTAATTTTTCAAGAGGTGTCTTTTTTATTTTCCCGTACCCCAGTGTGAAAATGTTTTATAATCGAGTACATAGTCCATATTGAGAAGTTGACGGAAATACGTGTATGGGAACTCTAGGAACCGAAGAATTTGCTTTTTAAACATCAAATGAAATTTAGAAGAGCTGACGTAAACGAAATCGACGGAAACAAAACAGCAAATTAAACAAACTGCTTTGGTAAATATAATGTTTTAAATAATGAATTTGCAAAGCGTAGAGGAATCCTTATTCAAATTCCGAACTCTCTAGCTTTAGGAAATAAATCTGCTGCGGTTTTTTGGAGAATTCGACTTTAACGCTCGTTTATTCAAGAACTATGTAGTCATCTAATCGCAGTAAATTTCAAGTCATTTAAAAGCCTTTACGCGATAGAATTCTAGTAGGATCAGAATGGTTAAGGTTAAAACATCTACCAAAATTACCTCTTCCAAAGCTGTTGCAAACTTTAAAAATTAGCTCTCGAAAAGGCCGTTGCGAATATTTTTTTAAAACTGTAAGATGATATATGGACGCATGAACTATCAACATTTATTTGTCGTTGCAGCTCGTCTGTATGGCCTTCCTTTTGTTATAAAATGGTATGTTTAAGGACTTAAATTGCGCCAACTAGTCAATAAAAAACAACCAACTATCGAAATGTATGTAGTAGTCTAGATATATAAAACTGTAGAGGGTTCTATTTGAAATAAACAAGATACAGTCAAGATACAGTCAAGATACAGAAATATCAGATATATATACTAGGATATATTACTGAATGATGATGACTCATACACAGTGTGACCTGAAAAGTTCTTAGCATATGGCAAATTTATTTATTTTTAAATTTACTGATAAATTCACTCTTCCTAAAAAGTTTTGCTTTGCCCCGAGGCAATAATATAGAAATATTAAAACTTGAGATAGCAGTACTAAATATGTTAAACCCAACATTGTGTTACGGGCCAAACGAGCTTTTTCGTCGACCCGCAACAGGATATGTGGAAAAAGGCCTACAGCTTAGCTCAGAGTAGTAGGGGAGATTCCCGGAAACCGCTTAGGGGAAGAAATCTTCCTAGTTGTATATGGGGTATGTCAATAATTAACGGGCGCCACCTTCCAAATCACAGCAGATTACCAGTTCTCGTGGAAGGCCGAGAAGCCACAAGCTTACGGGAATCGGACTCACGTTTATTGTGCCTCCTCCTGTATATAAAGCTTGCAAAGTTCATGCAGACACAGGTAAAAAAAATACACAAAAATAAAAGATGTAATAAATTTCAAAACAAATATAATTAAACTATTGGAAAAGACACAATACAAAAAAAACTAGCAAAATGATGATATTTATAATTCAATACTACACAAGGTTAATTGAACGTTCAAAAGGAGGCTCGCCGTCCCTGGCTTACGGCAATTAAATTCTTAAATCAAATCTACGTAGCCAGTGGCGTCTGAGTTTACAAGAATAATACAATCTATAATTAATCTTTACAATTAACAAAAAAAAAGGAAATGATCATTGGCGACTGAAGGTCGCTTTCTGTGGCATTAAAAAAAAGGTTCAATCACTTGAAATTTGAAAATTAAACGCGGAACAACACAATAACTAGTTATTTTACTTGACTTTCCTTGAAGCGAGTAGAGAAAGGCAGGCACAATTTTGGGGTGTTCTTACGATGTAGGGAAAATCCGCGGGCACAATCTGGGGTGTTCTTAGGTCCCGATAAATGGTAGACGTTCTTCGGGAAAATTTCGAGACGAAATATTCGCTGCACAACCTTCCCAGTTTGTCGCACCGGGAATCATAACACAGAATCCCAAGAATTGTTGTTGTCGATCGGCAAATCCAGCCTACAAAGGCAACTTTCAAAGGCTTTGCAAAAGTGGCCTCCCATAGTTCATTCTTAAAAAAACTAATATAGCGATCGACTTAAGAATGGCAATTAAAATAGAATTTTTATTCCTATGAAGCGTCAATTAAAATATGACTTTAATTCAGATGAAGTGCGCAATCAAATGTACATAGTAACTGCCCCAAGAGAGAAGTACCCTTATTTTTTGTTTTAGAGCAAAATGTTACTTAGAATTGTCAGCTGTCATCAGGACAACCTGGAAAATACAAGGCACTCGGCAACGAAAAGGTACACATTGACAGGTGAAAGTTGCTATTTTCGTGTTTATTAAACCAAGTATTGGGAACCTACATACTGGACACATCATGTAGTTGTATTTTATTAATTCAATCGGATGACTGCCTGCGTGTACAGGAACACAGTAATATTATAAAACTAAATAATAAACACTTTGCCTCGACGACACAGGCGTTTACTGTGAGAGAGAGAGAGAGAATTTATTAGAGAAATGTTGCTGCAACCGGTGCATATTCGTTGAAACTGGTAACTTAAACTTTTGTTTTGGTTATCATATTAAACTAGAGGAAGCATCATTTTTTTCAATGGTACCTACCTTGTATATATAGTACAGAATTAATTCCATATTTGAATATGGATATTCTTTGTTTTGATACGTTTTAGTTGCTATGCCATGAATCTTTCTTCACTTGCAAAAAACGGCTGATGTACACGAAATCATAGAAAACAAAAAAATACATTGTTTATATCATTATTGACAGTTACTTTTTGAAGAGTTGTAAGTGGTGCGTTTTTTTTTAAGTAAATTGGTTTCCATTCAAATGGAGGGAAGGGTATGCATCACAAAGAATGCTTCATTGCGAGGCACCATTCGGCGAACCACGAATCGCCACGATGCGATTAGTCGCTACACGATTCGCTGTTACACAATTCACTGCTACACGATTCACTGCTACACGATTCACCGCTACACGATTCACCGCTACACGATTCACCGCTACACGATTCACCGCTACACGATTCACCGCTACACGATTCACCGCTACACGATTCACCGCTACACGATTCCCTGCTACACGATTCGCTGTTACACGATTCACTGCTACACGATTCGCTGCGACACGATTCAGCGCTATGCGATTTGTAGCTACACGATTGCCCGCTACACGATTTGCAACACAGGATTCTTTGCGGCATGAATCACCACCAAACAATGATATTTATTAATGCCATCATACCTCCATAGTTTTTATTTTATCTAAATCTGGCAATCCATTTCTGATTAGCGGTGTAGGTAATGCACTGGAGAGTTACAATAATGCAGCAAACTTCTGGGGCCACATATAAAGTAACGAAACACTTACCCTGCACAGGCCTGTAGTTGTAATTATAATAATCTCTAATACAGGTTGTTTTTAATTATAAGAACAAACAAGATATCTTCTTTATTTTTGAGCTTTCAAGCAGTACTTCGAGATTTAATACCGACTTATTGAAACGATATAAAAGAGAATTGACAAAAATAACGTTACACCTCAACGTATGTAACTAAGCCCTACGAACTATAATCACACATAAATAACATATTGAAAATCAAATAATTTTCTTCCTGCATATCATATTTATATTAAATTGTGTAATAATGAATGCTGTAGTAAATATGTAGTTCCTAAACTATATGCGATAAATATTTTTCATACCTACAGAAACCTTTTATAAATAAGAAAAGTCTATTTTCATCGAAATGTTTTAAACGAGTTCCTAATCAATATATTGCCAATAAATAACAGCTTTATAAGTCTTCCAAGTCGCAATTTGTATCAAAATCCTACGAATCGTTTGCTAAAATATTATTATTTAAATTTTACTATTTTCAAAAACGTACAATTTTTACAGTTGTTTTATTCTTAAATTTTATATTATAGTTCAAATGCATAAGGACTATTAGAGTACTTACCTGAGGCGACCTTTATTACTAACTAAAAATTCAATGTGTAGATCTTTTTTTACGCCTCTGCCACGTCACAAAATGTAGCAGAAAAATTTCAAGTTGTTCCTTTTTCGTAAAATTGACAAGGAATTTGGCACAAATTGCATCTATTAAAAAAACAATGACATACATACGTAGCAGACGAACTACTAGAGAAGTTCGGTAGTCGGTGCATTTGAGAACAATCAGGAAATATTACCACAAATTTTATAGACCTATCAATGTCGTCTTTATCCGTTAACCCGCATTATTGCCACTAATAGGCTTCCGAAAAATTACGCAGGCTCTGAAAACAAAAATATGGGTTGTAATTGGAAATGGAAAAATTACCGGCCCATATTTTTTTATAGTAATTCAAATACAGTCAAACTTCCATAACTCGAACTTCGATACGTCGATTCTTCGATTGCTAGAATTCGGGCTACGGTTCCTACGAATTTCCTATAGTTTCCCATATAAAAATCTCTCGATAACTCTAATTTCGATAAGTCGAAGTTTTCTATATCTCGAAGTGTTTTATTATACGTCGAGCATAATTTTGTCTCCATAACTGGAATTTTTCAAATAAATTTTAGAATGTAGTAGGTACGTATCTGAAGTGATAAAGGACTTTTAATGACGTTTCTTCTGGGAACTATTTAAGAGAATGTGCGACCGACTGGTATTTGGGATTGTTTATGTAAACACTTAGTAACTTAAGATGGTTTTGCAACTTATTATTCGGCATACAGTTAGTTTGGGATTAGAGATAAGGGCTGTTTAGTGTTTATGACTGGTCTTTACATTTCCAAGAATTTGCTGAGTCGCGCAAACGAAAATTGCAAACCTTTATGGTAGGCGCATGCATATATGTCCGGAACGGAAAAACTCGATTTGCTGTTAATCGGCAAATCAGAAAAACTTAGATGTTTAGCCAAAATTAAAAGCTTGCCGTTGACTTACAAGTTCAATAAAAATCGTGTATGACACGTATTCTTTACGAGGAGTGGCTTTACAACATAGAAATAACACTCTATGCTCTATGCTTTACAAGTTAGATCGAAAATTTAAAGCCCAGAAACGAACAATCTTGTTGGCGGATAACTGCACAGCACATTCAAAAGACTAGCCGCGAAAACTTGAAGCTATTGACGTGATGGTTTTTCCCCCAAATTTAACTTCAGGAATAAAAAACACAAATACAGAAGGCGCGTTGTATTCCAGACCGTACAAGCATTTGAACGACAAGAAACGCCAAAAATTACCTTACTGGACTTGCATTAGAGAAATTGATACAGCTTCGAGTGAAGTGACGTCGGCTACCATCGCTAATTGCTTTAAAAAGGCGGGATTTAAATGTGACGAAATTAAAATTGTGGGGGAAACAATGTGGGATGATGATGATGATTTACCACTTTCCGTTTGGGCTACTCTGCAGAAACAGTGTGGGTTGTTTACAGATTTTACATTTCAAAGTTATGTCGAAGTAGACAGCGATTTGCCAGTAGCTGAACATCCCAGTGACTAGGAGATTGTGGAAATGGTTTTAAATCAAAACGAACCTAGTGATGATGAAGATGGTGAAACCGACGCCGAGACCGTTTCCATTCCGACCACAAGCGACGCTAGTGAAGAAGTGGACAAGTTATCTATTTCTTTAAGTACGTAAGAAAACGTGCCTGAGGAAGTGTTTGCGTCTATAACAATGTTGAACAAGTTTTGCGAAAAAATTTAGTATAAGAATAATAAACAGCAAAAAATTTCGTACTATTATTTTTAAGCAATCTAATTCTATGTACCCACCATACAAAATATGTAACTATGTTTCTGTCATTCTTAAATAAATACATATGTATGCAATATAAAAAAAAAACACAAAGTTATTTAAAAATTTGATAAACCGAATTTTTTTGTACTTCCCCTACCACTTCGAGTTAAAGAGGTTTGACAGTAGTAAACTCCTTCTGAATTCTTGGTCAACAAGTTGCCAGATTTGATGGTAGCTATTCCTCTTGATATCAGGAATATCATTATTTTTCAACAGGATGGTGTTCCGACATATACAGCACTCCCCATTTAATCAGACTTTTCATGGTCGTTAAATAGGAACAGTTGGTCCTTTACGATGGCTCACAAGAGGATAATAAGGATTAGACGAGAATTAACATAGCTTAACTATTGAGTGTTGAGTAAAGTTTGTCAAACAAAATTATAGACTCGCTATGGCGAAATGTTTTATAGTTGACGAGGAGGAGGGTCGTTTATGGCATTGTGTACTTACTAAAGTTCCTGATATTGTAGGAATTATTGCTTAGTAGGTATTTTTTGTTTAAAATGTTGTATGTTTGTGGGATGCATTTATAACTTGCCTTATTTATTAAAAATAATATAAAAGTGTTACATCAAACAAAAGAGAGATCAAAAAACTGCTTAAACAGTGATGAAAATATACAGGGTGCTATTTAAAAATTATTGTTGATAGTTACCAGTTTAATTATAAGAGAATAAATATTTAACCTTTGGTAAATGAATATATATTGAACGCAGCATTGTATAATTTTATACATGCATCTATTATTTATTTATTTATTATAATGGAGCTTTCACGGGTCTTGTAAGGCCCATCGCTTTGGTGTGCGTCTAGGCTAAGCTAGTTAGTATTTATAACAATAAAAAATTATAATGTGCATGGAGTTTAAGGAATCACCTGCTATGTGCGGTTTGTAGAAAATTATCTTTAGAAATATATCACACACCTCTTCTCGTATTGTCTATGATTGACGAGATTTGCAAAGATTTATACCACGATAATGATTTTTCCCTTAAATGTTGTTTAAACAACCCTTCCGTAATTTGATATTCCGAAAGATATCCCCTAAGCTTTTTTTGATGCTAAAATTAATTGGAAAGATTCTTACCACCGCCCAAGACGTTAAAATTATATTTAATTATGGATAGACTGGATCCCGTTCTGATGTTATCAATCAGAGATAAGCCCTTCGTATTATAAGTTAACCCTAGCGAGTCATTAGCGGGAAACATTAAATTCAGTCTGATTGTGTCGATTCTTACATGGGGCATCTGGCATATCCGGCCCAGCGGCGCATCCGGTTGCCGGATACACTCATTAGGGTTGTTTATATCCGCCTGCGGTTTATCTAAATGAAACCAGTTGTTGCTTCTTTTTCTTTACACTACCTACTTATCTATTGTGAAGGCCAATGTGCTCTTGTTATCCCGAAGAACCTTTCAGAAGCGGCTTTTGTATGCAGTTGGACGTTTGTTCAACCCGAAACGATAAAAGGTGAAATCTCCAAAAAGCGTATCGTCCACATTACAGCCACCCTTCTAGATGAACTGTTTTTTATGCATCGATTGTTGCAAATCCAGTGAAACCCTTGTTAACGCTCTAAATTGGTTTGTCAACGACGGACAACTAAGCCGCCGTTTCGTCGAAACCTCACGGCAAAATGACAGCTCCGCTGTCGAAATATCTACGCACAACTGTTAAAATTTTTGCGGATAACGTTTTATTTGCAGAGTAACAGATTATTTACTCGCGAATGTATGCCCACAAAACGCCGACACGAACATCAATTTTGCATATCGATCCTGAAAACCCAAAGGGGGCGCCGAACGCGGACAGAAACCACAAACGGCTATCATAAATTCGTTTATGTTGCAATAATCCTTTTTTTTAAATATTAGGGCTTTTGTTTAACACTTCATAAAATTTATCGTATTTGAAGGGTCAAGCTGGTATTTGTATGTTCGATCTGACTTCACCAATAACTACAAAGGTATAAACCTCCGAGTTAAGGGTGCATAAAACTAAAATTATTTCTGGTAACGGGAATTCCTCCAATAATCAAAACCGGAAATCGTAACATTTTTTTCATCGATTCGTCTAATACTGTATGACTGCATTTTGATTTTGTAGGTTATGTTTTAAGATCTCAATCTAACCACTACAGTAAAAAATTTCCTATATAGAGTTCCTGTAGTAGTAATACCATAAATGGAGGAGTAATATTAGAATGTTGTAAATCAGGAGACTGGCAACTGATTGCCCGCCATACATATGACGAGCCATATAAACGTTTGTTTCCCAAACAATAAGAAATATTACTAACTATTTCATAAATTTCTTAGAAGATTTGTATAAACAAAATTAATTTACTCTTCTGATTACGCTAGAAACATTGCCACCTTTCCTATTTTAAGTAAAGCATCCTGTACATTATTATAAATTTTTAATTCTGGTGTAATAGCTATATTCTATATTTCAGGTCGGTAGGTGCCTAGTAATTGCACGTCACAAGTATGTTTAATTATCATGGAATATAAAGTGGAATTTTTTTACGAATTCCATGGATAGTAAACTAATTACAGTTCCCTTAGCAAATGCTGAACAAATGGCATACAAACTTAAATTGTCCTAACTAATACAGTAATAACAAAAATCGTTTTCAAATTCAAACAATGTTGTCATCGTAGGTATCGCATTTTAAACGAACAAGGATATCATGTTTTATCTAGTACCAGTCTTATCTAGATTTGTAGTGTCAAGACATAGACATCGTGGTGGTAAGATATGTTTACCTAAATGTATTCCCAAAAGCTGAAACACTAGGGTAGATATGGATGACGCGATAGGACCGTGGTGGAGCAGTCCGAAGACGCACTGTCACTCGAAGTCACAGTGATATACGGCCGATCGGCCACCGGCGGAGGCGACCGTGTTTCACTTAGTTAAGTTTAGGGTGCATGTTGTATGAATGGTTAGTATGTAGGGGGGGGGGTAGTATGAATGAGTGGAAAAAAGAAAGATATGGAAAACACCCGACATAAATGATTTTTTTCATTCACTGTAAACTGACAGTGATACAGAGTGATTTTAAATATGTGCGAAAAACCACGTATAGCTGAAGTTATTTAACCTCTAAATTTCCATGTAACCTTTATTAAAATATACACAGTTTCGAAGATATTTCGCTTCACAGTTTTTTTTTACATTAATTCAGTTAAATGTAAATATCTCTTTATTTCTGGTCCGATTTTGATAAACTTTATTGTTTTAGAATTCTTATGGTCCCAGCTTAATTTTTCGGTCTGGAAAACTGTACAATTGACTGTTAAAAGTGGATGAGTTCTGAACCAGAAATAAAATATTGATTTAAGAATTATTAATTATTATTTAGGGTATATGGTATGTAGACCGTAAATCTGTGTTTTTTTTTGTAAGCTGCTAAACTAGTATTGTGTTTCCCAAAAAAAGTCTTCAATTTTTCAGAGTTTTCAATATAAATGACAATTAAAATACACCTAATTTACAAATTGTTATATCAAAGTTTTCACTTGTGTTTGTTTACACATTCAACTGTACAATACAATAAACTTTATCAAAATTGGACAAGAAACAAAAAAGTTATTTACACTTTAGTAAATTGACGTAATAAAACTTGGGAGCGCCACTTCTCCGCAACGGTGCCAAATTAAAAAGAAATTTTACTAGATAATTTAAGTGTTAAATAACCTCAGTTATACGTGGCTAAAGTTCTTCGCTCATATTTAGAATCGCCTTGTATAAACAACTTTTGAAAATACACTATTAATAGCGACGTGTATTTCATTGATGTACCTACTAAACTTTCTAATACTACATAAATAAAAGATTGTTGATACAGTAGTCGCAATGTAAGAAGACCAGAGTAGGATTAAAATGAAAACCCTAAGTTGCGACACTGCATCCTTTTCTAGCTAAGCTGACTTTATGGTGTAAATACCAAGTTGGCAGGTATGGTTTTCATTTTAATCCTACCCTGGTCTTAATGCATTGCGACTATTTTACGAGGCACTGTAGTGAGCACTGTGCTTTTGCAACTTGTTATGCAGTTTGTTGACCAACCGTTTGACATCTGTGTCTAGTCTTTTAAGTGTGACCCTCCGCCGTTTAGCCAAATGTGTTACACGCTCGATGTTGAAAAGCTCCACAAAGATGTTTAGAAGGTAAATAATTGTTACAGCTAATCTGGTAGTTTGACATTTGTTGACCAAGTTTTACATTAACCAACAATTTCTAAGAGCAGTAGTTTTTTAATGAATTTATGAGTATTTAATAAAATTGAGTTGTTTAGATAAGTAAGTAAAGACAAAATTTCAAAATAATGTGAAGATGATGGCATTTTCAGTTTTACCGTATAAGCCGCGTACCTAGCGAAGACTGAATTTTTTCGGATGAAATTATCACAAATGAGGGATAGTTTATTTTCCTAAGACGAGTAGTATCGATTCGTAATGCGTTTCAGTGGTCTTCCACTACCCTTCTTTTAGATTAAGCTTCTTGTCTGACAAAACAGGTTTACACGCAGAAGTTTTCTGTAATTATTTATGGTGAACGGCAGCCTCTGGATATAAGCAGTTTGATATTGAATAGTTCGTATGCGTATTCATTTTGGTTGCATTGCACGAATAACATTGGATTATAAATGATTTCTGTTCCAACGGTCAATCTGTATACCATTTTGTGACAATGAAATCAAGAGAAACCTAAAGATTCTCTCGCATTACTTCTAAAAACAACTGCAGAAGAGAGTTTTATAAATGACAATGAATACAGTTTCGAATTTATTGACCATTTTTAGTATTCCTTCTTTAAATAAAGACGACTGCAACCTAATGCAATCAACCCAAGAATATAATCTCTATGGACCCAAAGAACTCTGATCTAAGCTGCTGATGACAACACAAAAAGGTGATAGTGCTAAAAAAGGTATATTTTCGTAACTTTTATGGGCGATCAAGTGTCAAGCGGAAAATAGTGCAGAAGAAAAGTCGCCGGAATTAAAAAACAAGATTTGTTTAACCAATATCATTTTAAGACCATCTTTTACGAAAGTCTGGCAGGAGGAATACTATCTCGAGGAAAAGGAATAAATAAAATTAGACGGCAATAGAGTTAGCATGATTGGTTGCCAACCTGGTGTTAGTTGAAGTTTGACAGGTGTCGCTGTTAAATATCAATTTTAACTTTTTTGGTCTCTGTGAGATTTAGTGTTTATAATTGTTTTGCTTTATAGCATGTTCCAGGCTGATCATATAACATTGCGAAATTCTGGAAAAATATTCAGATTTCCTAGCTACTTACAAATAACTTGCTCAGAAACTTGCCAGATGTACAGATTTGTTTTGTAACATAGATAGTGGCTCTCATAAAAGCATTGACTGTGGGTAAACAACCTATTAAACTTTTCTAATTTCCGTTTTATTATATATCTATTCCATTAAATATACTTTTTATTGATTTAATTCCATTTTATCTCTGTGCTTTCTGGTCGAAGTAAAACGAAATATTATTACCTAATTTACTTTTATATTAAAATTAGTATCATTACCATAAACTTTCTTAACCATTAATGTTCAGTACAAGTATCCTTGGGAGTGAAATTTAATTTTCAGACATAGAATGCACTGTATGCGTGTTTCAGCAGTATCAAAATGTCGAACATACCAAGCTTTAATTTCTTTCCACAGAAACAATATAAGATCAGAAAGTGTAGCGTCGCAAAGATCATTGAAATATACAGGATTGCCCACCGAAAACTGAACAGGCGTGTTTTGACACTAAACCTCAATTCTTCGAAAAACGCTCGAACGCGTCAAATTCATTTGTCGGCGGGACACGTAATGCAGCTATTTCCGTTTGCTTATCTTCAACCCCAAAATTGGGGTTTCACCATGACAAAAGGTATCAAAAGACATACAATGTCTAATATCGATGAATTTGCTTTAGAGTAGTTTTTATTTTTGGGTTCCGAGCATTCGTTCCCTCGGAACTGCAGTACAAACTTTCAGGATAGTAAATGATCTGGAGCATTTATGGGGATTAGACGGCATTGCTTGACCATATGTTGGGGAAAGTATTTGAATGTTTTTTTACGTCAGCCGTAGTTGTCCATTTTATAGCAGAAAGAGTTGAAATATTTCTTTCAAAAACAATGGATGTGCCAGTAGAACCGCCGAATTTGTTCAACCGATAACATGCAGATAAGCATGTAAATCGCTAGTATGTCTAGGAGTGAATGAGAAAATTTCGAAAAACTGAACCTGTCGCAAACATAAAGCTTCATGCTGAAAATCCGGTAAGAAATGAAGCAGTGGAAGTGCGGTTTTGGGCTACATTGTTGTCGATTCTACGTTGACCACAAGGCGAATGACTATAGTATCGGGTATTAGTCGAACCAATATTCAACAAAGTTTGAAGCGTTACAAGTTCTAAACCTACAAGATTTATTTGCAGCTAGAACTCAATGAAGACCGCTTTGCTTGTCGTTGGCAATTTTGTGCGACTATTAGTGGATAGGCAATAAATAATTTTCTTTTTAACGTTTGTACAGCCTACTGCCATAATTGTCGCTATTGGTCAGTTTCTAGTTCGAGGATACTTCACGAAACACATACTCAATACCCCGAAAAATTAATGCTTGGACTGACGTTTTTGGTGATCGTCTCGTTGGTCCTTTTTTATTACCTGGTAATTTGATCCGTCAGGTGTACTTGAAATTATTACAAGACATATATTCAATGTTAACTGATATTATAGAGAATGATGAACCTCGAAGACCATTTGATATTCCAACAGGACGGAGCTCCACCGCATTATGCACTAGTTGTTCGACAATATTTGGATCGAAAGTTTCCGGGATTGGAAGAAAAGGCTGTACTGAATGGCCCCAAGAATCGCCGGATTTACCTCCGCTAGATTTCCTTTGGTGGGGTCATTTAAAAAGTAAAATTTTTGCGGAACCCAACCCTATTTTTTTACAAATTTACAACAAAAAATAATTAACAAATGCCGTCTAATCACTCCACAAATTCAGAATCTGGGAATACATTTTGAATAGAACCTTTATTACTGTATCTATGCAGTTAGTGCTCGTTTCGAATATTTTCTACCCTGAAACTTTGGACTGCATTTCCGCAGGAATTACTGCTGCCAATCCAGCAATAAGAACTAATGTAAAACAAATTCATAGAGCTTTTAGACAATATGCCTTTTGATATCCCTTGCCATTTAAAATTGTTAGTGTGCAAGTCGCCCCAATTTTAGGGTTTAAGATCGGTGAGCGGATAGCGTTTTCGAAGAATTGAGGTTTAGTGTCACAAAACATATGTTTCGTTTTCGGTGGGCCACTCTGTATCAACTGGAATCGATGTAAATTTCGTTAATCTCTATCCAAAAATATTTTGTGCACAGGCGATTTATGCAGCTGAGGCGGGAGATTGGTGTACAACTTCGATCATCGACATTTACTAGAAATTTTACATATTGAATTGCTAATATGGGTAGTGGTTGCTGTTCCAGTCGGCCTATAAAGCATAACGTCATCTTCATCATCTCTGTCACGGGTTAGTTCTTGAAGAACTGTTCCGGCTCCATGTAGTTTGTGGATGATCACTCCATCTTTCCTTCGGTCGGCCTATTCGTCTTGTGTCTCTTGGTTTGTAGTTGACTGTTATTTTAGATGTGAGGCTTTTCTCCATCCGCAGGACATAGTGAATCCAGTTCTTGCCGTAGTCCAGCTCTAGCATAACATCTCTTGAAATAGGAAGATCATCCCTCTAAATTTAATTTATGAAAGGACATATTTTAACTACATTACCATTTTTTTTACTTTGGTTGCTGGAAAATTGCAAAAATTTTACCCCTTTTTTGACATAGCTGGAAGTGTTTTTAATTGGCTCTTATTGATTTTGTTTAGGTTTAAGTGATACTACCAATTATTCATAAATATTTACATATTCAAGCATTAAATGTCGATGTAATTGGAAGTTTCATGGACATACCAGAATAAAAATATGTGTCTAGAGGCAATACATAAAATAAAGTAAACTCGGCTCTGGAATTAAGTCTGTATGTTAAGCGGTAAATAAAATACTATTTGCCTTATGTGAAACTGTATAAGGAAACAATCCAACCAACATGTAAAAAGAGAATTAAAGGTGACCTTCGTATAAACGGTAGTTCGGGTACTATCAAATCTCCTCTAGTCCAAAACCGTATTATACGGAACTAGGAACCATTACAAAAAAGGGGGTTACTTTCTAAAATAACAATATACATCGACAATCCAAAGTTTTTATCTTTAATTTTAATGAAATAAAGCTTCTTTTGAGCGGATCTTTCTTATTTTCATTAAGCAAAATTTAAGACTGAAATTTAATTTCTAGCGGAGAAATTGTTACAATATGGATCTTCACAAGATCAAGATTAGCAATATATATATATATATATACAAAAATATTACACGGTCAAATCAGAACCAATATAACGAATAGCCGTAAGTGCTTAATTTCAATAGCACAAAGTTTTACACGAACGACACGCTTCAAAATTACAACTTTTAATGATCTCAAACTAACTTCAAGTTTTATAGCACAAAACATAAAGCGGGCTTCCCCAATAATGTCCTTTCATAAGAACTAACGAGCCAACGTCAGGGATAAATAAAATATGATGGAAATGTAGAAAAATTATATGCAACATAACATCATAATTTTCTTTGCACACGAGTTTGTAAATACCGTGTTAAGCAAGGATTGCCGCTAATCGTGCTCTAGAAGTATCGTGTTATATGAGGGTTACGTATATTGAGACTTAACCTGCTTAATTTATCTTTAATTTTCAGCTCTTCGTCCTTTACTATAAACTACGAGGGTGGTTTGTCATTTATTGTGCCTGACATAGAAGCAGATGACGTAGACATTTGAAACAACTTTATTTCTTAACATAATCGCCTAAAAGGTTAACACACAGTGAAAGTTACTGGGTGCCAGATCTGGCGAATATGGGGGTTGTTCCAAATTCGGCATTGTGGATAGCAGCCATAAAAAGACAGCTGTTGTGAGCGGGAGCATTGTCTTGGTGGAACAGAACGCTGCGTTTCAATTTTCTGCGCCTTTTTTGCTTTATAGCCATACGAATTTTTGGTATGAGTTTTGCGTAATAGTCTTCCGTTATTATGTGACCACGTGGTAAATAATGAACAAGAAGAGCTTCCTCAGAATCCCAAAACACTTGTTATGTTTCCGGCCGATGAAGTCGCACGGCACTTTCGTGGAGGTGTGGATCGACGCTGCCGCCATGTCATATTCTGTCCGTTTTGACTCTGGATCAAAGTGATGAACTTAAGTTTCATCTACAGTTACAAATCCTTCCAAAAATCCATCCAGGTCCCATTTCTGATCAGGTGACAACATTTTCGGAATCCATCGTGCGCAGACTTTTTTCAGGCCCAATTCCTCGTGCAAAATTTTCTCAAACCTTCGAACGGAAAAGCCACATGTCTCAGCAGATATTTGACCGCAATGATCACGTACCATGTATGTTAGGTGATGAACCATCCTAGTGTGTATAAATATCACAAAAAAAATAAATATATCATGGAATATTTTTTAAAATATCCTAGTTTATATACAATCGTTACTTTTATAGACTATTAGTACCTACAGCTTCTGTGTGTTTGATTTGGTCCATAAGCTAAAAGTTAACTTATGTGCCAGCGGACATTCTCTGTGTGTTTTACGTGATTGGACTAATTTTATAAAGTATTCAGTTAAAGCTGGTTGTTAGATCAAATGGTTTGAGTCGCTTTCGTCTTTTGGCTTTTCCTCTGCCTGTTGCAGTATGGTTGCCAGTTTGTTTGGATTTATTGTTAATTTAACATTGTATTTGGTGTTATCTCTTGTATCTTCTGCAATCAACGGTATGCAATACTGCAGTTGGTATATATCATGGAGCAGTAACTATTTATTGCACGAAGAAACTTATTTTGGAAAGGTTGCGCCGCAAAGAGGTATTTTATGATATACCAATTTCAATTTCTTGTTGTACTTGCGTAAATTATCTTACAGAACTGGTTGTAAGAAAAATAAGGACACTACGAATCACATCTAAATTTAAAACATATACGAATTGAAATACAATATTTTTACATTAAAAAATTAACACTCTAAGAAAGTGGGGGTTAAATTAGAAGTGTTTTCTCTACTCGTTTAGGAAGTTCGTAAAGGCTTCATAATCTTTAGAAATCATCTGCCACATTTGAAAAGAAAGTTCAAATGTTCTTCATTTTCGCATATGCTATTTCATATTCTTTAGTGTCCATTTTGTGCAGACTCTGAATAAAATTAATACAATTACACTGTCATTTTCTATTTCATTGTTTTTTTAATACTTATTCGTGTTATAACTCTAAAAACTAGTATTACTAAATGGTAAACAGAATCTTCATGTCTGAGTAGATTCGATGACATTTCATAAATTTTTCTAAATATTTGCTGTCCGCCCTATGTATTGTACTTTATGAATTGAATGCCCTCTTTTTAGAAGTTCTTCCTATTCACGCTTATGGTTGGTTTTGATTTTTCATGTTGCTTACTAACGTAATTGTGTATATTGTTTAATAGTGTCAAGCTAGAATAATAATTGCAGGTATACGATACCAAAACGTGTATATTGTAGCATATCGATTCATAACGTATCATCGAGCAGAAAAACTTTATAATAAAAAGTTTTGCAAACATTATTTTCCTCACAGTTTGCACAAAAACTAGGAATTTACCAAAAATGATAAATATAATTGAACGTTGTTTCCGGCGAAATCTAAAATAATAAATGATTTGAAGATCACGTAAAACAACGTAAAATTCTGACTAATGGCTCGTAGATTCATAGCAGTTCATCGCAACTTTCCTAACAGGAGTAACAAAATAATAGCGATCCAGGTGTTATTCACATCCCGTATATAACAGGAATAGATGTGATTGTTTCCAATTATAACACTGGTACTGGTTGTACAAAGTAAACACTGTAATATACAGGGTAATGACATTGTAATATTTCTTAAATTAGGTTATTAATAAAGCAATAAGAAATTGTTTGTACGGTGCTTTTACCTAAATTTTTTATTGTAATAAAATACCTAGTGTAGATTAAGGACGACAGTTAAACATATTTTATTGACATACAAGACATACAAAACATACGGTATACAGTATCCAATTACTACGATAAAGAAAACAAATGTTTAATTCATATGCATTAAGCAGTAAGAGTAATATTTTTTTTCTATTTCGGTTTTATAAAGCCGTTCTAAGCGCA
>JABXWE010006712.1:0-15531 GCA_014611495.1 Limonius californicus
CGGAACAAAATTTCACGGCACACTCGTGGTTCATTGCAGCCCATTACTGAACCAGATTCTCGTTTCGCCAAAATTCATTTGGATATCGTTCATTTACTTTTTTGTCGCGGATTTAAGTACATTTTAACAATTATTGATAGGTTTAGCAGATGGGTTGAGGCAATTCCTCTTCGATCTACTTTAGCAGACGAAGTGATCGAGGCTTTTGTTTCCGGTTGGGTTTCTCGTTTTGGAGTTCCTCAATTTGTTACTACAGATAATGCAACACAATTTATTTCATCAGCATGGGTCGAGTTTTTACATGATTTCGGAATTCGTCACATTAAATCTTCTGCACAACATCCAATTAGTCAAGGAATTGTAGAGCGATTTCATCGGACATTAAAAGAAGCACTCAAGTCAGTTGGGTCAACAAATTGGGTTCAACATTTACCATTGATTCTATTAGGGTTACGTTCTGCTGTTAAAGCGGAGGTCGGTGTTTCTTCCTCAGACATTTTATATGGCACTCCGCTTCGGTTACCGGGTGATTTTTTTGAGCCTTCGGATTCTTCTGCGGTTTCCAATACGTCTAGTTTTGTTATGCAGCTTCGTAAGCGGATGTCTCACGCAAAATTTTTTTTTACTAAATCGTATAATGTTTCTTCGTACATTCCAAAAGATCTTTTTTCGGTATCACATGTTTTTGTTCGTAATGATTCGCATACATTGGGATTAAAACAATCTTATTTAGGTCCGTTTCGCGTATTGCAGCGTTTTCAGCGATATTTTATTCTTGATAATTATGGAAGGGAAGGTAAGGTGTCCATTGATCGACTTAAACCAGCATATTTTTTGCGTGATTCGTCTTAATACATTCACTTACACACATCTTTTGTAGTTTTCGTACACGTTATTATTTCCCTTTTGTTATGTACACATTTTCGTTTCTTTTTCTGTTTGCAGACGCTTGCACTTCTCGCCGTTCTTGTGTTTTGGTTTCCAGTTTAGTTTTAACTAGGTTAAGAATTTGTTATATTATTATTCATTATTGTATTCCTTTAAGTTTGTATTAATTAATCTTGACTTTGTTATTTTTTAGGAATTTTTTGAAAATATTTCTTTTTTTTTTTCGCATAAAGGGTTTTTTAACTACCACAATCGTTCCAAATTTTTGATTACCTCTATAATGTGGGTCAAAATTTTGTTTCGAACACGTGATTGTGGAAGTTTTCCCTTTTACATGCGCGTTTTTTTCTTTTTTTGAGAGAGATGGGGGGGGTAAATGTTGTGCGGGTCGGGTCGTCTGGGGTTGTTATGTTTCCGTTGTTATGTATTTTTATGTAAATAGTTACCGATTATTTTTATCAAAAGCTCAACATTAAAAATTTATCTCTCCAATTGTGTATTTTAATTATACGTTATTAGGTGTTAGGACCATCTGATAAGTCCTAGCACCATATTTGGGTTGCACATGTTGTGCGGGTCGGGTCGTCTGGGGTTGTTATGTTTCCGTTGTTATGTATTTTATGTAAATAGTTACCGATTATTTTTATCAAAAGCAAAACATTAAAAATTGATCTCTCCAATTGAGTATTTTAATTATACGTTATTAGGTGTTAGGACCATCTGATAAGTCCTAGCACCATAGTACTTTTGCATACCAATCATAGGCGCACGCAGGAAATTTTCCAGGAGGGTCAAATATATTTTAACCATTCACATACACACAATCAACCGTTCGCATAGAAAAGCAGTACTGGATATCCCTCGCTTCCTCTTTTCACATACAAGACCTACAGATTATGAGGAAAAATCGTGTAAAATGTAGTAATACGTTCTATTTGAAAATGCGTTGAGTTGCTTTAATGATAGTATATCATGATGGTGAATCTGATAGTAAAATGTTTGAGGAAAATAAATTGTAGGGTAAATTAGATAATTAAAGAATTGTTAACAATTTTTTACAAAATTGGAATTTCTGAGGTTGGACAAGTGCCCCTCAAACCCCCCCGCCCCCCTAACTGTGAGTGCACATGTTAACCAAATAAAATCATTTTGTCAAAAATTATAAAAACAATATAACGTACAGGATATTGTGAGATATATATATATATCGCTTCTGGTGCGCTCATTAAAACGAGACTAGGATTTAGCCTGCAACGTATTCACATAAAATTTCAAAACGTTCGTTCAACTATTATCATAATTAGATGCAGATAAGTGATCGGACAAGTCTCACTTTAGAAGGCTGTCACTCCGTAACTACAAACCATTATATTTGGGTAAGTTGCGTTAAATAGTCTCAGGAATGGTTTTGGTTTTGTACAGTCCTATTCGAGACATTCTGTATATCAGAAGCATTCTGTTGCTAATATTTTAAATGCTTTCTGCTTAAGTTTAAAATAATTTGTTCAGTTTGTAGGTGTCATCCACCAACGATTCCCTAATTAAGTTATCCACGATACACATCGCATAAACAATACAACAATGCAGTTCTAATAATCATTTGTAGGAGGATAAATACTCCATGGGGTTAATAATTTTATTGGCTTTTAATAACTAGTTGGTGCCGTGCAATATACAAATTTATTTTTGTTTGCCATTTCGTAAAATCATAAATTTAATTATAAAGAACCGTAAACGAAGCATTATCAGTTGTTACCTCTGAAATGTGGAAAAACCGTTAATTCGCTAAACAACTAATTCAAGAGTGGGTGGGAACGTGAACGTGTTATTGAAGAAATAAATCCAATTGTAATTACTATAGGTTTGGATATCGACTAAGATTATACTGATGATAGCATTGATTATCCTTACTAATTTAATTTATTAAATATTTCTTGGTGAAATGAAAAATTATTAAAAATGAAATACATGTTTTTCTTGTCCATTAGATAGTATACAACAATTGCATACTACTACTATTATTATTATTATTATTATTCGACATTAAAGGTTGTACCATAATTGATCATAATTAGTTATATCTGAATTTATAAGAAATGGTACGTGATACTAAATTTGAAAAACACATATATGTCTTAAAATTCACTTTTAAGGGTGTTTCCAAACGCAACGCTACCAAAACGTGCCCCGCTGGAATTTACAAATGTTCTGGTGACTACTAGTATACTAGTATATATATATATATATATATATATATATACTAGCATAGGATAATAAACACTATGTTTATTTGCCTATGCTACTAGATACCCTAATAAACGCCTGTCTCGCTTCTACGTATTGCTTAAACGCCAAGTAAATATAAAATGTCTTAATAGTTTGTGGTGAGATATGCCATGACTAATAGGTCTGAGTGAAATAAAACCAGTGCGTAAATGTCGAAGAAATATATATGCTAATCCGGTAGCCAGACAACTTCTGAGACAGAGCATACTTTCTGGAATATACTGGTGCATCCAAGATTCGTCTGCGGTTCTAACGATTCGTTTGGTGTGAAATGAAGAAACTCGTTTTTGTCTTTGTACTTGAGACAAGTTCGAACTTCTTCACCAAGGTTTGTAAGCTGGCGACAGTAAATATTTTCCGCTTTAATCCTTTATCACAAAAAAAACTTTATGATAATTCATTATGCAGCAGGATTGGGTACTGGGTACACTACCTGAAGACATGTAGTAAATTTGGATACCGTTTATCACTAAAAATCAGAAATTTAAAAAATTCAGGGCAAATTTATAGCCCAATCATAATATCCGGCTTTCCTACATACTATTTTTCTAATTAGTAGATAAAATGGTAGGAAAATTGATGCAAAATTTGCCAAAGTAGGTAGTGTAAAGTAAGCTAAAGCAAACCTTGTTTATGATTGATTTGGAGGTGATTTCGTGAAATGTTTTTACTTTACTACAAATTCCTATCGTTATATCCTATGTACCAGCGTTATTATATGGATTTCTACAATTACAATAATAATTACTAGTTTAGTATTCTTGCATTTAATTGGGCTTTTTGGCTGGTAAATATTTCTTGTGCTATAAACACTTAATCAGCTAATGCAATTTTAAGTAGATACCAATTTCATTAAACATTATTGTAAGTATTTCTTTAGTAATGACCTCCAATATCGTATCCAATACATTATTATTTTTTATATACAATAATAGATCGGCATATGAGGATAAAACAATGCAGGTCAAATGTTAAAGGCCTATAACGGATGACTAACTACATAGATCAACTTCGTTGATGCTATTTTTATAGTGCATATGGTATTATGCGTTGCATGACAAGTTTAAGATATGGTCAACGACTACATTGTTATAAAGCTGTAAATGCTTCAGATTGCCCATGACCTCTCCAAATTATAACGTCTGGTAATGGGGAACGCATCTGGCTGTATAGTCTCTACATCGTATAATTATTACAGCGGAGTGTGTAATTCTTTTAACCGTTGTCCATATACTTGTTAATGTAGGAGTTAAGTGAGATTTTTTTAAAGGAACAATGCAACAATGGCTGTATTTTTACGTTACTGCATAGACAGGAAAATTATGATCCCAGGAATTTGCCTTTTATACTTCAGTTTCACCTTTGAGCAGTATTTACAATTACTTTTTCTTGGTTTATGCCTTGTCTATTCTATTTACTAAATGAGATAAATACGTTTTTTTTAATTTATACATATATAATTGCCTACTTGTTGCTACGAGGTGTAAGATCAGTATAATCTACAAGCATTTCTACAAAATACGTTTTTTCAGTTTCCCCTATATTGCATTAAATACTTCTTCTTCTTCATCATAATCCTTTTGCCCTTTACAGAGCGTCCTATTAAATACAAAACTTATATTCTCTTATAAGGTTTGATTTTTTCACGTGTCCTACATTATATAAACTGTAGTTATTCCTAAAATATATCATTTCCACACCCGTCTTTAGAAGAATAAAATGTCTTCGTTTCTACTGGAGGAAAGCCCAGCCAGTAATTTTGTCACAGTGATTTGTTTGTGATTGGAACTAGTTGTCACCGACGTTCTAAAAATACAGTGGCAGTGATTGCCACCGACAATGGGTGTACAAATGTCTGAAGTTTCATGCCGTACACGAAGTATTATGATTCATCATCAACAGCCTTTCCGTCCCACTGCTGGGCATCGGCCTCTTCTCTGCCACGTGTTTCTCCTCAGCGCTAAGGTAGAAACACGGGGGACCTACAGTTTAACGTCGAATCCGAACGACAGAAATTCCAGAGAAGGTTTTTAGCATAACGATCCCACGCGTTGCAAGCCGATTTGGGAAATTGTGTGTGGTGGGTTGCAGACAAGATTTTTATAAATCTGCATAGTTCTGCTTAGGTTTCGAACCCAAGCCAGAATCGACGTTTTATTCAGAAAGCGAGCGCTCTACCAACTGAGCTACCACCACACCATTATGATTACGTCATCACTATTTCAGAAAATTTACCCGAAACTCCGCATTATGTAACGGCACGTGAATCATGAATAAGGAGACAGAATAGAGTTGACATTTCCGACAGTTGAAATTATCTCATGATTGATTTTAATTTTACCTAAGGAAGAGTTCTGTTTTTATTGATTTGGTTCAGTTACTGATTGGAAGCTATCTAAGAATGGTATTTTCCTTCTGGGTACTTCCAACCACCTCGTTAGACCAAAATTATTTGCGGAGCATTCTGTTTATTGTTAGTATGCAATAATTGCTTAGAAATATAATAAAGCAAGCAAATGTTTTCGGCTTCTGCTTTACAGCATCGCAGGGCTTGACGTCATCCAAAAACGCGTGGCTTTGAAGTATTGTATATAGAATACTTTGCGCACGAAATTTTATTAATTAGTAATTCATTAATTATTTAAAACCGATTAGTTAACATACAGTAGCAGTTTAATACATCTACGAAAATTTCTACAAGTTGTATTATGCGTTCTACGATGCCAACATTTTAAGACTTGGGGAATATACAGGGTGCCCGCAGAAAACGATACAGGTGTGTTATTTTACACTAATCTCAATTCTTCGAAAAACCCTCAAACAGGTCAAATTAATTTGCTAAGGGGATATGTAATACGGCTATTTCCGTTCATCTATCTTGAACCCCAAAATTAGGGTGACTTTAAACAAGGACTGTATATATAATACTATAATATATAGTCCTTGCTTTAACCCACAAAATTTGGCAAGGGGTATCAAAAGTCATACCATTTGAAAGCTCGATGAAATTGCTTTACAATAATGTTATTATATGTGGACTGCGAGCATTAATTGTGTGGCGCCAACGTTGAATACATTGTAGATATCTATTGTATCGGGTATTAATCGAACCCAGGACCGTCTTAGCAAGCTTGACCGTCCTGGGCTAAAAAATTGCTGCTTTAATTACATCGGATTGAGCCATTATTAAATAATACATACAGAGCGTGACTATGAAAACGTACCATGTGTTCTGAAACTGAAATAGGCATTGAAGTTTTCTCGAAAACGTTTCTACAACATGGGAATCATCATGGCTCACAAGAGAACTGTTGCCATTAAACCCCTTAGGCTCTAACTACTCCAACAGGAAAATTGAAATGCTTACACCCATTTTGTGACACATTGAAAAGTTTTTACAAAATGATGGTGCAAGCGATTTTTAAATATAATCGTACAGCTGTTTTGTTATATTGGGGTATGTGTATTCGATTTGCAACTCACTTATTGTTTAATTAATTTTTTTTTATCTTGACTTTTTTGCATTAACTAAAGATTTTTGTATTTAAACGTGAAAAGAAAATAAAACATTTCAACATACTCGGTTCTTAAGCGCCCTCGGATCAATGGCGCCTCTGGGCTATAGCCATTTAGTCCAATCAATAAAGAGGACCTGACCAAACCAGTATGCAACGAATTTTCAAAACACCACAAGTTGTATCCCTTCAAGATGCATTTGCTACAAGCACTCAATGAAGACCACTTCACCGCTGATTGCAATTTCAAGAGGCTGTACGTGATAAATAATACAATTTTTCTTTTTAACGTCTGGTTATCCCACGAATGCATTTTTTTTTTGTAAATGGTACTGTTAATCGCCATAATTGTCGCTACTGGGCAGATTCTAATCTGGGGACATTTCGTGAAATACGCACTCAATACCTTGAAACAGTAAATTTTTGGGCTGGCGTTTTTGGTTATCATTGTTTTGGTGTTCTTTTCTTACCTAGTGATTTGACTGATCAGATGTACTTGAATGGTTAGACACTAATTCAATGTAGCTGATATTATAGAGAATAATGATCATTACCTCTAAGATCATTTGATATTCCAACAGGACGGAGCTTCTTCGCATTATGCACTACTATTCCAAACCATTTGAATCGAACGTTTCCGGGTCATTATATTGGAACCAGAAGCGCTATAGCATGGCCCGCTAGATCGCCGGATTTATATCCGCCGGATTTCCGTTTGTGGGGTCATTTACAGAGTAAAATTTACGCAACCCAACCCTATCCTTTACAAGACTTACAACCATGTAAAAGCACTGAATGCCGTCTAATCACTATACAAGTGCTGAAGAATGTGCGACGACATTTTGAACAGAACCTTTATTACTGTATGGCGCTGGTGTTTCTTTATTTAAAGTAATGCTTGGGATCCACAAATAGAAACACTACTCGAAAGCAAATTTATCGATCTTCCAAATGGCATGTCTTTTGATACCCTTTGCTATTTAAAATTTTAAAGGCGGAAGTCACTCCAATTTTGGGTTTGAAGTTGGTGAACGGAATAGCCGTATTACATGTCCGCCAAGCAAATGAATTGCCGTATTCGGGCGTTCTTCAAAGAATTGCATCGAAGTGCGTGTTAAGGCCATATACCTATATTTGTCTCGATTCCAATTATTAAATAAAAGGACCTTCGTTGCAATTCAGTTTTATACAAAATTAAAAGAATTATAAATATAAATATCTGTAATACAAAATCTTTAACGAAGGTCCTTCTCACTTAAACAGAAGGTTTAATTGAGAACAATAACACGACCCGCATCGCAGTGGAGGCTTTAAAATTAATTTACATAAATTTTCAAAAATATGTATGCTTTCTCTACAAGGCTTTTAAAGCAGAACAACAATGAATTTTAAGTTGATACAATTTTCTCAATACATATCTACCAAAAAAGAGCCCTGCTCTTGAAAACACAGTGCGGTTAGTCACCTTTTACGCATGTAAGTAACTATGATTATTACCTGTTCTAATAGTAAGGTGGGTTTCTTTCTTCACCCATTCTCGAATGCGTTCCAAGTCTTCCTCTAATCTGTCAGCATCTTCGTTTAGTTCACTTTCAGCTTTCTTTTGAAGTTCCCTGCTTAGCGGCCGTATTACCATTTTAACGCACTTATTTTAAGACGAGATAGTAATGAACAGTTCACTGTATGCTTGAATATCAACGAAGCTGCAGCAACACTAATTTGTGTATACGAGTAGAACGTAAACCGCCTGCTTCCAACTCGACAAACTGGAACGTCTGTGACAGACCATCCGGTTCTTCTACTCAAGGTTAGTGGGGGTTACAGCGTTGGCACCTTGCTTCAGATATGACAGTACCGATTGCGCTTTTCAGATTACAAGAGAAGAAAAAATTAATACACCGTTTCGTTTTTGTAGTCAGCTCAGCGACAGGGTTTTGTGTTTACTTATGGCCGCCATAATACACTTTTTAGTAGTTTTTTAAGGTATTTTTCAGATTTCGAAAAGGTAAACGCGTAATATCCAACATCAATATTTAATAACTAACTGAAGGAAAATGATAAACAACGCATTTTCAGGTTATGTAGTTATGCCTTTCGCAGTTGTTTGCTTTTTCTTAAAATACCATATTCATGATTTCGAGAATTCATTAATTTTGACCATTTAGCGCTAGTTACTCATGCTGCCGTTTATTATTTTGGCACTTAGGCAACTGTTAAATGTTGGATTATTGGACAATATAATTAAACGGTATTACTTTAGTGTAAAACGAAAACGTGACTATAAACAATTATAAATAAGTTTTGCATGTTGATGCTGTTCCAATAAATCAGCACCTAAAAAAATATGTAAATCCTGCAGCACGTCGAACACGAAAATTTTCACACAATTATACTAAAACATTAAAAAAGGTTTAAAGAAATAATACAAAAAAGAATATACAGGGTGTCCCTAAATTGCCTTAAAAGCTTCAGGTAAACTTGTTCTACAACCGATATAGACTTCAAAATTGCAAACAGGAACTTCCTATTGTGCTTAAATTCCTCATAAGAGCCCGTTAAAGAATCTGAAACTTGGCAACACTGTTGAAGCTACTTATAATTAACTAAAATCAGTGGGCTAACAGTTGAAATGTTTAAAGTAAAAATTAGGATACAGCGCTTCGTAAAAAAATAACTTATTTCACAGAACATGTTCAAAATTTCTGCCACCAACTTCACGGCATTCGACTGCCCTTGTAACGATGGCCTGTTGGACACGCTGGAGCATTGCTTCATTAACGGTTGTTGCTGCTTCACGAATACGAAGTACTAGCTCTTCTTCATTTTCAATTGCCACATACACCATGTTTTTCAAATGGCCCCACAAGAAGAAAACCAGTGGTGCTAAATCTGGGCTTCTTGGAGGCCAGACCACTGTACTTCCGCAGCCGATCCATTTTCTTGGATAAAATACCCTAAGTCAGTTTCTCGTTCTAGCCACATAATGGGATGGCGCCCCGTCTGACTGCATCCATATATCGCGGCCAACCAATAAAGGGATATCTTCTAACAATGTTGGGAGTTCGTCGTTTAGAAAATTCAAGTAATTGTTAGCATTCCATCGCTGGGGTAGTACAAAAGGACCTACCAACTTGTTATTTACAATTCCTGCCCATACATTGACCGAAAACCTAACTTGATAATGCCTCTCATGCATGGCGTAGCGATTTTCATGGGCCCAAATATGTTGAATGTGGAAGTTAAAAATGCCATTTCGTGTAAAAATGGTTTCATCTGTCCAAAAAATATTATTTACAAATCTTGAGTTCCTTCTATGTTATTGTAACAACCAGTTGCAGAAGGTAATGCGTTTTACATAATCTTCCTCTAATAAATGTTACACCCTAACTTTATGGTAGGTATAAAGGCCATCATTCTTTATGATTTTGTGAACAGTGGTTTTTGATGCACCAACAACTCCAGAAACAGCACCCCTACTTGGCTCTTCAGTTACCAGATCAAGAACCTCCTCTTCTAAGTTACTATCTCTAACAGTTCTTAGTCGACCTCCATCCCAATTTTGAACAGGAAGGATATTTCCAGATTCCAGTTTCTCAAAATCTGTGATTTGCAGCTGGAATTACTACGTGGCTTGGATGTCTTCTATTAGGAAAACGCTGAGCGTAAACCCTAGCAGCCTCATTGTAGTTTCCCTCACATTCCGCAAGAATCCAAATTATGTCCACGTACTCGTTTATAGCATGATGGTCAAAACACAAGAGAACTCAATAACACGAATTAAAGGCGAATTTAATGCAGAATTTGTAATGTCAATTTAAAAGTTATTTACTTGACACACGTGTCAAAACGCACGCAACAGATTTTCGAAATTTTTGTCATCGCACCTACATTGTTGTCAAATAGTACTTTTACCAAAAGTATGATTTTTAACAGTACTTCCAAACCAAGAACTAATTTGCTAATTCAATATTAATTCGCCGTTTTGAATTAATTTAAGTTTCCTGATTAAGCAAATACATGTTTTACTTAGTTTCTTATAACCATTTGGCTAAAATTCTGCACTAAAGGTATGAACTTTAATACCATCGTACAAGAAAACTAAGCTGCGGAGCAAATTTCATCTTGCAGTTTTGTCTTAAGAATTCTTAAAGTTTACCTGAAGCTTTTAAGGCAATTTAGGGAGACCCTGTATGTTACCGCTAATATGTAAAATCCGTTAATACGCATAATAACTAACTAAATCAGGAATTATGCGAAATTACTAAAATGGTTAGTTATTATGCATTTGAACCAATAACATTCGTTACTACGCATATTAACTAAATATTTTAAGTTATTATGCATATACACTGATATCAGTCTAGTAATTATGCATAAGAGTTGCAAACAGTTCTAGGTTAATCCCTACGCTACTGTCACATGAATTAGAGGTTATGTCGTAATTCACAATACAAAAGTGCAATTATGTGTACGAAAATGGAAAATGATAATGCGCAAAGTAAATTCGTAAATAAATTGTTAAAAGTTGAAGGAAGAACGCAATCACGGTTAAACATTTTGTTAAAGGCAGAATATGATGCTCTTTTATCTGAAGAAAGTAGTAGTTGTAATCGATTTTATGTTACTATGCGTTTGCTACTACTTAAATCCGTAGATTAGAGATGCTACTTCACCTGTTGGTCCTACAACGCCTGTGCAACACCGTCGATTAAAGATATTTGCCATTATGCAAGTTGGAGACGTGGAAAAACTTGTAATGAAAAATAAAACCCGTAAAATGTCTGATAATGAAGATTCTAATAATGTAGAAATAGACTTATAATATTATTTTACATTTTCGTAATAATGGCCGAGAATTTGTAAATGAAGTAATTCGAGTTGTAGCTGCAGAGGGGCAAGGATTAAAATCGGTAACGGTAAACCTCGTCATAGCCAAAGTCAGGGAAGTGTATAAAGGGCAAATGAAGATATTGGAGCGATGTTGGCAACGTGGATATCTGATAATAATACTAAGGAATGGTTAAATGGCTAAAATACAATTCAGTTTATGAAAAATAGATCTTACAAATGTCCTCGCATAGAGCATTGTTTGGGATACAACCTAAAGTTGGACTTGCCACGACAAATTTACCTCCTGAAACCATTAGAGAAATTACTAGTGAAGAAGATTTAGAACATGTTTTAGAAATAAATGAAGAACGAAATCAAGAAAATGAATATTTGGATATCAGTAATGCGGAGTATACCTACTAAAAATAATGCAAATCCTAAAATGTTAGAGAAAAAAAATGTGGAAATTTTAGAGATAAGGAATAAAGTTAGTAAAAGTCTCTAAGAACAAGCATGTAAAATGTTAAAGAGTTTGAATTCAAAATATCCACCCTGTCCAATGGACACTAATGTAACTGTTCGTATATCGGATGTTGGCCGTGTTCGCGGGTCATTCCGAAATGTCAATGCTGTTGTATTGGAAGTGGATGAAGATAATGCAACCTATAAACTTGGAACAAAGGATGGAGTTTTACAACGAATATATGTGCGAAACCAATTTGACCCTTGAGCAAGTACAGATTTTCTACATGTAAATAATGTGCCTAGCAAACCACCACCTCTTATTTCCTGTGGAAGTATGCTAGGATATCAAAGGTGCAACTGCATTAAATTTTGTTGTAATAATACGTAGTTGCACTGTAGTAAAAATGGTAGATTATGTAATTCGAAATGTCACCAGAGTTCTTCTTGTTCAATAAATAAAAATTAATGTCAAATTAGAGAAGTTCTAGTTCATTATTTAAGAACATAAGATTTACAACTATGCTTGATAGAGGTATATGAAATAATTTTCTTTTATGCATAATTACAAAACCTGTTAGTTGTTTTGCGTAATACCTGAATTTCTTAGTCATTATGCATAATAGCTAACCATTTTAGCTATTTCGCATACTTCCTGAAATTGCCAGTTATTGTGTGTATAACGGAATTTGGATATTAGAGGTAACATATATAGAAATGAATGAAATAAACTTCAGTGCAAAAATTATAAAAATATTAGATTAATTTGTCATTTTAATGGGATCCTAAACCTACGTGGAAATCACAATTTAATGTAACTTTTTACATCGACAAACCACTATATTCATTTTTCTGTCAGTTCCGGAGCTTAGGGCCGTCTACCTAAACGCTTGAAAGACACCTGTGGGCAATGTAAAGGATAATACATAATATACGAAATAATAAATTGATTGCAGAGTCTTTGCATTATTCTAATCGTAAGAAAATTATATACTTTTTGACATTGGGGTTGTGTGCATTATATTCTCAAAGGATGATAGTTTGTCATCATCATCATTATCGCAGATCTCGTTTGTACCGCTTGCGCAGTGTTAGCCAAGACTAGACTAGTGTGAGCTATCCACAATAGGGTCCGACACTCCGAGTTACGATGTTGGTGCGTAACTATGCTTTACTTGTCTGGCGTATGAATGTTTTTGTGTATCGTCTTCTTACTAAACTACTGCCACCGTAACACGAGAAGTGCCATTATTTTAATCACAATGGCAAATGGAGACTGCGGTCCAGTACCGACCACCCAGGGAAATAGAAAAATTTTCAACCCCTGAGTGTTGGGAACCGGGAAGCTTTTGGACTATAACATCCAAAGTCCACTTAGTGGCAACACAGAATCGTACATAAGGGATTCCTCTGACTTTGTCAACAAGATCAAAAGTTTACGGCTGTGTGAAGGAGATATTTTAGTCAGTTTTGCCGTTATGTCCCTTTTCACAAAAGTACCGGTAGATGGTGTGTTAGGGATCCTAAGAGATAAACTACCTACAAATCTAATTCAATTAGTCGAAATATGTTTGAAAAACACCTTTTTCAGTTGGAATGGCAACTTGTATGAACAGATTGAAGGAGCGGCTATGGGTTCACCGCTATCACCTGTTATTGCAAACATATACATGGAAGACTTTGCAACCAAAGCTTTGGCAGCAGCTGATCTTAAATCTAAATCCTGGTTCAGATATGTAGACGATATGTTCGTCATTTGGTCTCACGGACGCCAAACACTAGAACAATTTCTAGTACATCTAAACTCAATTCATGATCAAATCCAATTCACAAGCAAGTAGAGGAAAATGGCAGCATTCTTAGACGTACATGTTACACGTAAACCAGATGGCAGCTTGGGGCACGCAGTTTACAGAAAGAAAATACATACAGACAGGTATTTAAATGCAAATTCGCGTCATCACCCGATGCAGAAAGCAACTGTGCTAGAAACTCTAACAACCAGAGCAGTTCGCATCTCAGATGCAGAACACCTACAACAAGAGAAAACTCATCTCTTGATGTCGTTACAACAAAATGGTTATACAGTCACAGAAATTCAGAGAGCAATCCGCAATACGGAACAGCCCAAGACTAAGGAACAACTGGCACCTCCGGAAGGCTTAGCTTTTCTACCTTACAGTAAAGGCACTACTGATAAGATTGGGCATGTTCTTAGAAGCTACAGCATAAGGACAGTCTTTAGGACTAATGAAACTTTGGAAAACGGTTTCAGATCCGTAAAGGATCATATATCTAATTTATAATCAGCCGGGATCTACAATATCCTTTGCTCCTGTGGCTCAAACTACATCGGACAAACAGGTCGTTCCATTGAGTTAAGATTGCGAGAGCACAAAGGTGATTGCAAACATAAACGGATCAGAAAATCTGCGGTGGCTGAACATGCTGGTTTAACTGGACACAAGATGGACTTTGACAATGCTCGGGTACTTGCCAGAGTGCCTCATTACTTCCCTCGTATCATACGTGAATCAACTAAAATTGAAAAACAACCTAACAACATAAACAGGAAGGATGGTTTAAGGCTCAGTAAAGCTTGGACTCCAGTAGTTTATCCTCTAAGGACTCCTACGCATCATCGATCACACGATCACGCTCCACCGGATCCATCTTTGCCCAACGGTGACAGCCAACTCCGTCGTTGATTAATATAAGCACACGGCCCTGTTTAGGCAGGCAGAGCCTACGAACAAATATTGCTCAAACTTCTAGAGCAAATGCTTGTAAAGGCAGACAAGCTACAGGTGGGTCCTTACCTGATAATGCTGGCTGTAGTTCCCAAATGACGACACCGTCTCAGCCGAAAATTGTAATATTGACAGTTCGAGAAACCGCGAAAGCCTAAAAGAAAACAGTGATATTTTATACAACATACAAATAAGGCTTTTCTATTTGTCTGTTGCAGACTTGCACAACATGACAGTAGATAGGGGTCAAAATTAAAATAGAATAACCTTCTTCGGGGTACAGACAGGTTTTTAGTGCCTCATTTTCCAAGTAATGTAATAATTCAAATATTTTGCAAATAATCCATATCACGAAAAAGGGAAATTACAATTAATATCAATTAAGTACCATTATTATTTAAGATTTTTGTTTATCATAAAATCACAGTAATTTAAATAAGTTACTTTTGCTAAGTGGTTTGAATATATTTGAAGTTCCAGGCTTCCGCGGTTTGTGTCTAATGACGTCATCTCTCCGGACTTAGACCGTGTCACTATGAGATTGATTATTGCTAACATTTCGTTGACCGTTGCAGTTACTATTACGCTTGGAATACATTTTTTAGGTTTCCTTACTGTTTAAGTTAATGAGACGTATTATACTTCTTGTCGTTACATCTTTCTTTTCTTCTGCATCGTCTACGTTTTACGTATTTTCGTGTTTTGAATTGTGAATACTACTTTACGAGTGGCTGCCCATGTAATCCGAATTCGTCTGCTTATTTCGGCAGTTTGATTTTCATTGCCAAGTTTTACGCGTG
>JABXWE010006713.1:0-49938 GCA_014611495.1 Limonius californicus
ATAACATCAGGAAAATTCCAGTATTAACACATGAATACTCTAACGTTTCGCTAAACATATTTTTTAGCTTCTTCAGAGACTGAAATTATTACATTAAGTGAGATAAATAAATTAATGAAAGTACCTATATAACTTACCGAAAAAATAGTATTTGAAGTTTAACATATTAAAATAATGACACAACACATGGTAATTAATGTCAATTAAAAAGACATAACAACAAACTAACCATTGTAGTAAAAGTTAAAAGTTTTCATGAATAACGTAGTAAGCCATATTGAAAGTGGAATTTTCCTGATGTTATAACCTGTTAAAACGGAAATAACTTTATTAAATGGCGCATAAATTTCTCCATAAACTGTGTTTTTATAATTAGAAGACTTAGGATATTTAAAAAAACCATTTTAAAATAATTTACTCCGAAGAAGCACTATTCTATGTAAAATAGTTATTAATATTTTCTACGGCATTAAATACTGTAAGAAGATTTATTTTACCGACAGCTTTTGTACTGATGCACGTATTACTGATTAGATCTTTTACAAATTCATATTTTATTATAAATACAGATCTGGTAAAATGGTTACAAATATGAATCCAATAAATACCAGTCGTGTTAAAAACAAGACACACCAAGTATTATAATTTTAAAATTCCATGTTACCTTTTTTTCTACAAATCAAACAGTATCTGTGAAAAAAACAAACCAGTATTTGGTTTTCGAAAATTTAGCTCGGTGTTGAACCAGCTCAATAATATTATCGTAGATTTGCGCCATCTATGCAGCAACAAAGTAAAATGTTTTTCTAGCGCAACGCGCATGAGTCGTACGAATGTAGAATCGGCGTAGCCGTACTCACGAGAAAGGCCCGTTAACCCAATCCATTATGGTCGAAAATCGCGTAAAAACTTCCATATGGTTTAGGTAGGGATGTAAACCTCGGTTTACAATGAACGCTACGTTTAGACCAGTTTAGACTAAATGACGCAGTCGCATTTTGGAGCTGTGAATGTTTGTTTTATTGTGTTACAAATAAATTTAAAAACTGCGTTTTCGTGTATGCGTGAGTTGTTCCTGACAAATTAAGTATTATGTAGTTGACTGTTACGTTAGTGACTTAGGTTTCGACACCTCGAACATTTATCAGTTTTGTGATATTTTCTTCCAGTAGGAGTACCGAAAAGGCCTTACGGTGACGTTGTTTTGTGTGCCTCGACAAAAACGATCATCTCGGAGCGAAAGTGTAAGCGTTTACATTAAATTTTAGAAAACTAAATTCTGCTGTTGGTCAATTACTTGGCGGTTTTCCATTTAAACATTAAATGCCATTTAACTTTCAGACAGTTTATTTCTTTAGGTGACATTTAAACGTTAATAGTTTATTAGATCGCTAGAGAATATACCAGGAATAAAATTATCCGCTTTTTATCTTATCTGTTAATAAGCATACATGGAGGTTTGTTTTGTCCTTCGTACTTCGATTTCCGCTGTCTCAACTCCGCAAGTTGTTTAGCTGGAGGCTAATTGTAAGACATGGTTCAACAAAGCGGTCGTACGGTTCTTACATCACTTCGTGCTTCGAGATCACGGCCACAATGTGCTGTATGAAATACAATATACAAAGGCTCGTTTTGTAGAAAGTTACAGGAATCATGTTAGTAAACAGCGTTCCGCCATCTAATTTCTTTCAAAATTTTCCCCTTTTCTTCAGTTTCAATCACAATTTCTGTAGGTCAAAATATTTCCATCGACATCTCGTATTACGGAAACGCAGCACAACAATGGTGCACTTGAATAACCCATTGTACATCGAACAAGCCTTTAAAAAAGCCAATAAAACGAAATTCATGTTGGCGAGCAGGCATTTCGTAAAATTCTTTATGTAAAGAAACACTCCTTCCTTCTGGTCTGTAAACTTTAGCTCTGTGCTAAAGTAATAGCTGTTTAGTATACCTCGAAAATAATACACTTGAAATTTCAACTAAGTTGTAGTTGTTAATTGCAGTTTTTTAAGTCGAATACGTTTGCTTACTTTGTAAAAGTTATATGGTTGTAGTGTAACAATGTTGTTACAGCCCCTTTGGCCGTTTAGTGCAATCCGTGCGCCAGTGTAAAATTTAAAATTAAATTTTAGTTTAAAATATTACTGATCCAATAATTATAGAAGCCCTAAGTAATTGTGATAACTTCAGGGGCGATTGACCGATTTTCAAACAAAAATTAAGTATAAATATTTCCCCAATATGCTTTATTTTCGAAATCCAGGGTATTGAATATTTCCAGAACTAATTAGTCAACTATTAAATAAATCAATTTAAAAATATGTACCTTGAGTATTAAAAAAATATTTCAAAATGATCCCCTCGTGCGTGTTCGCCTGTTGCCATTCTTCTTGCCATTTATTGCCGCACACGTTCCAAAATGCCGCGTATATTCCTGACAGAATTCAAAGAAGCGACAGTTCTGCCCCACAAATCATTTACGTCCACAAACAGTTTTGTACACTACTGATTAGGCATCCCCGCAAAGAAAAAAATCTAGAAGGTTCATATCTGGCGATCGCAGTGGCCATGCTTTCCCTGCTAGGTCCCGTCGATGTCCTCCCAATAGTTTGTCCAACGCTGAGGATAATTTGTGTTCAAATCCTCCCTTGCGGCAATACTGAAATGTGCCGGAGAACCGTCTTGCATAAACCACGTAGTATACCTTAGCTGTAATCGAATATCTATCCATATCTTGGTCAAGAAAACACCTATCAGAATCACGAGTTAGGCGTTCAAATAAGAAATATGGCCCAATGAGATTATGTCCAATAATGCAAGCCTATTTTCCCATACATTGAGATAAAAGTCATGCTGCAATTGGTTTTCCATTATGGAATGCCAATTTTCTTCAGGCCACAGTTGATTGTAATCATCCGTAAAAATAGCTTCGCCTGTGAACAGTCTCAGCCAGAAACTTTGGCTTTTCAGCGACTGCTTCAAGTAACCACTGACAGAAGCCGAACCGTTAACGGAAATATCGTGGCAACAAGGCTTGCACGCGCTGAGTGTGGTACGGGTAGAAAATCTAGTAAAATTTGAAACTTTTCTATATGGTTTTGTGGCTTACGTTTAACTGCGCCGCAACTTTTTTTGTATTTCTGGAAGGATTTACCTCAACTTAATGAAGTACTTCTTCTTCTACTTGTAGTATTGCAACCGTGGTTAGCTTACCGGGAAGGTTAGTGACTCATAGAAATGAACCAGACTCACTCAGTGTAATATGCATTCGCTTAAACGTGTTATTATATGGTAATCTGTTAATTGTTTCTGCCTTACGCAACACTTCATTGAAATTCATACCTATATTTTAATAATAATAATACGTATTTATTTTTGCTTTCTACGTATTTCAACATGCAAAATGTCATTTTCAAGAGCGTTTAATGTAGTAAACATTTGTAGCTAGGGCAACAACAGCACACTGGATGTTGATTTGGGACTTGGCTCACGTTATCTATTCCAGAACTTCCAATAGCAAAACTAAATACCTGTTGAAATGATCTATTATTATTATTAAAATATACATGGTAATCGTTTATGTGGTATATTCTCCTTGCCTCCAGTGCATTTCTGTCCGCAGCCCCATAACAATAATCCAAACTAGTTCCTTCGGGGTTTAATCTTGGGCATGTATAAAATTAAAATAATATCCACAAGTTACAATGCATCAAAATAATAACCATTTCAACTATTGACAGTTGACAGTAGGAGTGGGGTGGCTCAGTGGTAAGACAGCCAAGGTTTAGAATTTGGATGTAATAGTCCGAATGCTTCCCGGTTTGAATCACTCTAGGGGTCGAAAATTTTCATAATTCCGTGGGTGGTCGGTATTGGGTCCCGGTCGCCATTTGCCATTGGGGGTCAAATTAATGGCTCCTCGTATTACGGTCGCATTAGAGGAGTAACAAGCCCATATACAAAAACATCCACACACACAGCAGGCAAGTTAAGCATGGTTTCGCACCATTACGGTAACCTGCAGTGTGCATAGCAACAAACTAGCTTAGCTTTGCCTCACACCCCCTCGACATTGCGAAAGCGGTACAAACGAGGACCACGATTATGATGATGATGATGATGACAATTGACAGTTTAAAAATGTTGAAATTTATAAATATGACCTTGACGCCAGTGGTAATGTGATTCCGATTTCCAAATTTGCGCACGATTTTGTTTTCAAATAGGATATAAAGATTATATATTTCTTTGCAAATATTCAAAATATTTCGAAAATAAAGGTTTTAGGAGAAAATTATATTCCTAATTTTTGTCACAAAAATCGGCCAAAGAATAATCCCCATGAAGTTTCCGATATTTCTTAGGAAACACCCTATATACTATGCTGATGGTGTTATATAATTTCATAACATAACATTTCTAAATATCCAAGTGATGTAATAGACCAAAAAATATTTTGCTGCTTTGATTCAATAACATTGAATGGATGTTCTGTACGCTCTTACGTTATGGGAGATAATTTTAGAACAGAATTATACTGCACGTTATTAGATGTCCGTAACTCCAGCTACAAAACATAGCAATTTAAACTATTCAATTAAAAAGCCCGAAGGCTGTTTTACATAACAATACATATTAACTCAAGTGTGTACTGTTAGCACACGTCAAATGTGTTTTACAAAAAATTAGCTTAGTGATTCTAGCTTAAAGTTTCCGCTGATTGGATAAAAAATGGGTGGAATTACAGACGGCTTAGCTGTTTCATGAGGTGTAGCTTCATTTCTTCCCATACGGATCATAAAAACTATTTAATTTAAAGTATAACACAAGTACAGGGTCTGGCAATCAGTTGTGGTGGTTTTGAAAAGGCTGGCGTTTGGTCATTAGCGCAATGTAAGAAATGCCACATATTGCGTTTTGAAGACAAAGACATGCCATTTTGAACACACTTTATTTTTTGAAAATAACATCTGGCAAATGGGTCCCATTATGGTTTAATCACCTTGGCATCTTGTTATGAAACTGTCCATAACTCTTTGCAATTGAACGACTTCAATTGCATCAATTTCTCTACGAATTGCGTCCTTGAGTTCCTTGAGTGTTCTTGGATGTACCTTAGTTTTTAAAGTTTTTAACTAACCTCAGAGGTAAAAGTCTAGGGCGCTCAAATCAGGCGATCTTGCTGGCCAAGGAATATCGCCAAATCGCGAAATATTCGTCCAGGGAGCATTTCTATTAGAGTGTCCATGGTTTGTCTCGCCGTATGTGCCGTTGCTCCGTCTTGTTGAAATAATGGATTATTTATTCCAAGTCCAAGAAGCTCCCTCCTAAGTAAATTCTGCAGCATGTGAACATATAGATTTGAAGTGACTGTGGCAGTTTTGTTATTTTATTCGAAAAAATAAGGCCCTAGTATTTCAGAAGCAGACAATGCATACCAAACCTTACTGCTGTGAAGTGGCTTCACATGCATTTGGACTGGGTTTTCTGCAGCCCAGTACCTATAGTTCTGTTTACTTACGTAGCCATCCAAATGGAAATGAGCCTCATCACTCATTATCAACTTGTTGTTGATATTTGGATTTTCATTCAAAATTGCGAGGAATTGTTGACAAAATGGATTCTAGCGGCCTTATCCTCATCCTTCATCATTTCTACGGTTTGGATTTTATATGGGTGTAGGTGCAAATCTTTCTTGGTTATTCGCCGAAAGGTTCTCTCGGAAACGTGCAAACCGAGTGCATGCTTTTAGCGGAATGCGTAGGACTTTGTTCAATTGCATTTTTTACTCTTTCAATGTTTTGCGCCGTTCTTACTGTTTACGAGCAAATCCTGGATATCTTGAAGAAAGACTGCCATGCATACGAACTCTACGGAACCATTTCAAAATCGTGTCCCGTTTAGGGACTTTACCATGCCTGCCGATTTCAAATTCACGCCGAAAATCTCTCTGCATTGCAGTAACGGGCCCTGTTTGAATAAATCTCTCAACAGCGAATATGCGTTGATTCATCAGATATTGAGCCATTACTACTAAAATGGCACGAATTCAGCAATCAGAATATGTTTTTAAAACAACTATCTGTCAAGTAATTTTTATTCCACAGCCTTCTCAACACCATCACAACTGATTGCCGAACCCTGTATGAATATTTACGATAATATAAAATTCGTTTACTCTGAGACTTACTTAAATGTTTAGAAGAACAGTAATAACACTGGATTGAATAATTTTGTTGGCCACAACTTAATTTGTTTTCTTCGAGTCAGCTCCATGTCAGATGATGATGATGATGATGATTTGTTGCTATTACCAGATAGAACTCAAGCATATTTTAAAAACTCTGCCTTTAAATATACATGCATGGCTTAACAAAATAGATGATTTTGTAAAAACAACAAAAGAATGTTCCTTTAATATTTAGTGTAGGCTTCCATAGCTTGTAAAACCTGTAACAATACTACAATTGATATTAATTGCTAGGGAATTTTAAAACCATGCTTTGTAAAACACAATTTATTATCTATTAAATACATAGTTGAGTTGTTTATGTTCTATATTTTTTTTGTGTTACAACCATAATTATCAAGTTGCTACCTATGGTGGATAATGGGGTTTCGGGCTGTTAATGTTGTTTCGGGAGCTTATTTGCATATTTTTTTTTTGTTACTTTTTGAAAGGGTGAGGTCCCATTGTTGCTTTGCAGGCATCTCTTTGTATTAAGGTCCTATTGTTGGCCCCTTTACTACAATTTGCCGTACTGGAGTAGTTCCAACCCAGTAGGGATCTTGTAAGTGAATATGTAAGACACCTATAATAAGTTTACTATGAAACAAATTGATTTAGAATATGTTAAAGGTAAAAATAATATTTTGAAATATAATGTTTCAATTAAAACTGCATGCCAAAAAGTCAAAAACGTTGAGTTAATAAATAAACATCGCTTATCACACCAAAGAAGTAGCAAATCACAAATTAATTGTTTTGCCATCCGATAATCGTGTAATTAATCGATTTTGTTACTTACCATTCCGAAGTTATTTGCACACACATGTATGTACGGGGGGCACTTTAAAAATATAGGATTGTCGATACCATTTTGAGGAAATACGTTCAGTAATTTCAGTTCATTTGTGTTAATTGTGGGGCAATTAAGATATTTTTATTTTGCTTCTTTATTTGGTACAGATCGACTAACTCGGCTGAAGCCGTGAAATGCGTAAACAAAGAACCGAGACAAATCATGCTGAAGTGAGACGAAAGATCGACGTCACAGGGCCAGTATACTCGGCGATAGGAACTTTCTGTAGGTGCGGTGGCTGAAGTTAAAATGCAATTATTGTTAAACTCACAGGCTACTACATTTTCTCGGACTGTACCGATATTGTAGCTTAGAATGAGCTCAGTTCTCATTTAAGAAACTTTGTTTGTGCGAAATTCGCGGCCAGGGTTCCAGCTATATTGGTCAAGCTGTATACCCAAAATCCAAAATTTGTCAATATAAAGTAACCGTTATCTGCTATTAAAAATACGCAGAGACGTACACAGATGCTCTTACATATTAATTAGGCATTTTGGCTCTTCTTTTGTTGTGAGTCGTCTATTGCTATTTTCGTACCTTAAATCTTAATTCCTGGAAATTTTACGTAAATATATTTTGTAGAATCAAATATTTCGTACAAAAACAAACAACTGCGTCAGTTCCAGGAAAGTATTATTAAGAGGAGAGTGTTGTGTATACAGGGTTTATCAGAAATAGGTACAAATATTAAATCCGATGGTAGATTACAATATATACAAACTAGAAAAAACATTTCTTTAGCAATGGGACCCTTAAGATATGAGAAAATAATAATTGAAAATTTGACCTAAAATTGTTTGAGTACTGCAGGATAATAACAAAAATTTGAGTTCAACGACATGTTACGCAAAGGAGAGTAAGATAGAAGTGCAAAAAAATTTCTTATCACCTGCCGCAAACCAATACTATTAGGTAGGTCAGTAATTTCTATTCTGTCTGTTGTTGTTATCACAAGCCAGACAAGTTTTTACGCGTTTGCCACTTTGAATTTACTTTACAATTATGTAATAACCTCAAACAAAATTTTATTTTCATTATAATTCAAAATAATAAACTTAATGATTTTTGAAAAATGAATAGTACCATAGAATTCTAGTTGAGCCAATCTGTGGCTGGTTTAAATATTTGCACCTATTTCTGATACACCCTGTATACAACTTTCTTGTAAAGTTCAACATCTAATAGGGGTTCAATTTCGACATTTAGAGCATTTTTTGAAATGTAGAAATTAGTTCGAATTTTGTATATACTTTTGTTCTTCCACTGTAGATGATTCTCGCTACAACATTTAATTTTTTTTATGGTGACTTAATCTGTTGGGGTTTTTGTGTACCCTCTAAAGCTTTACTACCATTTTACTTGGAACTTGGGAAATCTTTACATAGGTTGAAGTAGAGTTTGTATTTTCAGAAATACATCTCTTGGCTGCACGGTGACATTTTCCAGTTCACGAGAAAGCTAAAATTTCCAGACATGTCCAGATGTCCTTTGACTTATTTTCTTATTACTTTAATCGTCTTTTTTCGATTTGTTTGCTAGCGTCATCTTATCTAAAAAAAGCCGAACTGTTGCTTTAATATTTTAAGTTCTCATCATCGATATTCGACAAAATTGATCAGAAAAACATACAAAATATATGAATAAACGCTCTTTAGGGACAAAAAACGTTGTACTATTTTTTTCTCACATAGTTTGCGATTGTTACCAGTCAAAATTTCATATGGGTAAGTAGAAGTTCGTTAAGCACAAAATCGATATATACATATATCAAAGATACGGAGTTTTCCAAGCAATTCTATGCTTAAAATTAAGACCATTTTTCTATAGCGACGTCATCTGCTGGTATTGTACCATTGAATTCGTCTTCTTAATTTAAGGATTATTTGAAGCGCACTGATTAAACCTTTTGTGGACCAGTATATAGCATCTACATACCGCCACATTTGTTCCATCCATTCCAGAAGGAAAGAGAACTAAAATTGGTTCCTTATTTGAATTGTATTGCTTGACAGATGTTTGTTTAGCAGGATACAGGGTAACTAAAATTCTTATCTAAAACGAGTGAATTCTCCACACCAAACAAAAAAGTTCAGATAAATATGGTTCCGAAAATGCTTCGTTACGGAGTTACAGCCTTCTAAAGTGAGACTTGTCCGATCACTTTTGGGCATATAATTATGGCAATAGTTAGCCCAATGTTTTGAAATTTTATGTGCGTATGGTACCCGTCAAGGTTGCAAAAAACTCATGAATATTTGTCCGCAAACGCTTAGTTTACAACCCGTTCAGTATTAATAAATACGATTATGGTTAGATAAAACGTTTGTTGGGTTGTACCTTATAAACTAGGCCTTTGCTGACAAAAGTTCAGTTCATATGAGTTTTTTTATCTTGTTTTGGTGTGGAGAGTTCGCTGCCAAGCTGGGCAAGCATTTTAGTTACAGTCTGTATATTATCAGGCTATCATACAGGCCAGGAATGTTAAAATATTTTAAATATTGCTCGTTATTTCAGGGACAAGGGGTCGCTTTACGAGGGATATACCATATAGTGAACAAACATAATCATAAGAAATCTCCATCAATATATTTTGTCAATAGCTTTTTGTAATATTTACATCTTCATTCAATTTTTATCCATTATTTATCGAATATGGATTTTTTAAATCGCCGCAACCACTCATGAGTTACCGCAGGTTTTGAACCGTTGCTTGAAATAAATATTTTGTTATTATGGTACAAAAATACTTAATTTAGCTGTTGTTACATTACTGAAAGGTTGCGTGTTATAAAAGAGAACGACTTTATAGAGAATCTCGCCGTATTTTAAAATCGATTCTTTGTAAAGGCATACAACTTACTTTTGGTATTTATATTTGTTAATGTTTTATTTTAAACTGACGCTGAATACGACGAGCTTTAAAAAAGTTTCTTGTTGCTTGTTTATCCAAGAACTGTTATCTAAGGTGGAATCTTCTGTAGCAGCGTGTATAATAGAACAACAATAACATTGTGCGTATGTATGTAGTAGTTGTATCATTATTCATAAGATGTAACAAATGTTCACGAAGTTTAGGCGAAATCGTCGCCTTTCTCTCGATGAATTCTCACGCCAGTTCCTTGGCATTGTTTCTTAACAAACCAGAACAAAGTTCTAAACGGCCCACGCTAGATTCTATGCGTGCGGGGTAGAAATTTAGAAATACCATTGGGCGTAATGGATTGTGTTGCGTACAAAGCGTAAAAATAAATCGGCGCGAATTCCTAGGTTCTTTCATAAAACGTAGCGCCAGTCAGTTCTGGGCTACAAGGTTATGTGGAGTTAAATGTCGCCCTTAGGCGAAGCCAGTGACCGCTCTTCCTCTATCAATTTCATTGCGCATTTAAAACTTCTTTTGCTGACCGTGCGAGTTTCCTTAGCCGAGGAGATCTTGTTATTTTCACGGTCGCATGCCCAGCTGTTCCAGAGGATGATGATGCTAGTGATACTTCGATGCTCCACTATGTTTAGTAGGTGCTGCTAAATGCTGAACATCGAGAGATATATTAATGTTGTAACGCTGGCAACCTAGATAAAACATTATATTAGAAATTTGCGCAACTGATGCTAATGTTAGTATTGTTTTGAGGCAAACATTGTTCGTATAGAAGAGCACGCCATTTTCACTTAAGTCAATGTCCTCATCTCGTCGGGCTACACTTCCGTACGCTCGTTTAGTGAGTATGGCCATCTTGCAACAAGGACCCATTCGGAAATCTAGTTTATTGTGCTTTAAAAACGCCATAGGACAGGGCGTTTATTTTTCGACGAAATTTTAATTTCTCCTGTAGTATCGTAATCCAGGCCTGCTTCTGTTCACGGTTAACTAAAAATCGGAGAAGTTTTCATGATATTTTGTATTGGAATAACGTAATCATCAATTTGAGATGTTCACGAAGCCGTCGCCGTAAAGTCTAGAGATCGCATGATTACAATAATAATCGTAGTCGTTAACATTTTTTGCCAGATCATTTGTACAAATACGTGCAAAAAATATTAAGGTACATGGAAGTTGATGAACCACGAAATATTTTAATTGATGGGTTGCTTTGTTTTTTGACTTACGATTTTATTTTCGGAATGTTAGAGTCAGAGCAAGTACATTGGAGGATTTTAAAGACTGGTGGATCTATCATGAAATGTGTTACTTTAATTATTTTAACATATACGAGGTGTGTTCAATGTTCAATTGAAACCCATCTTTGCTTTACAGTTAAGGCACCTATCCCATTGTTTTACTAACCGACGTATACTTTGCACATAAAATTCTTGTGGCTGCTGATTGAAGAAGTCTTCCACAGCTATCTACTTCTGCATCAGACTCAAAACGCCTTTGTCAGCGGTCCAAAAATATGGAAATCGCAAGGCGATAGATCCGGGCTATAGGGTGGATGCTCTAAAGCCCCCCCATTTCTTTAGTTGAAGATTTTGTTTTACCACATTAGCAACATGAGGCCTAGTATCGTCGTGAGCAAAATGACCCTACGCGTAAGGTTTCCTGGACTTTCAGTCTTGTTGAAAGTTTCATTGTACAGATTTGCATTGACATTTACTCCATGTTCCTTAAACTCTATCAACAAGGGTCCTTCATGGTCAAAAAAAAATGTTAACATCACCTTGCCTGCAGAAGGTTGTCTTTAAACTGCTTTGGTGGTGGTGAACTTGAATATTTCTACTGCATCGACGATAACTTACTGGATGGCTCGTAGTAATGGCACCAAGTTTCGTCACCAGCAACTATTAGCAGAAGAAAGTCATGAGGATATCCCCTACAGTCTGTGAGGTGTTGCAGAGATAAGCCCATTCGCAAGCATTTTTGTTCATTAGACAGGAGACGAGCAATCTATTGCGAACAAACTTTGCTGTAAGCCAGATTACGAACAATACTATGGACAGACACCTGCACTAAAATTTTTCTAATTGAAATTCGAGGATTTTCTCTAATAAGGCCTTCCACACATGCCATATTGTTTTCTGTTAATGCAGTATACCCTGCACCTGGTCGCGGCTCATCCATAGTCCCCTCTTTTCCATTCTTAAATTTTCGGCACCATTCCATCACACTTGGGTACGAGATACATGCATTACCATACACTGCTTGCTTTCGCATATGAATCTGCAATGGCTGGCTGCACACCCGCAGCGCATAAAAATAGTAGGACCGCACGCTGATCAAACTTGGACGAATTTTCAACAACAAACGCCATTTCAAAATCAAAGTTTTTAAAGTCAGAATCAAATGCAAACGCCAGAGACTTATTAATGTGTTGCTTACAAACACTACTAACATTAACAAACGTCATTTGAATTATCAAGGCTAAGTTGATCAAAGATGGATTTCAGTTGAACAACCTCGTATATATTGTCATTTTTACCTGATCTAGTTGCCTGATATATAGGCGAACCTTGCTAACTCGAATCTCTATAATTCAAATTTGTTATCACTCGAACTAGAAGTTGTTTCCCGACAAAAAGCCTGTACAGTGTTCATATTTTTATAACGATAAGTCGAATTTTTGGTGAGTCAACACTTTTTACAATCCCCTAGACTAGGTTTGTTTTAGTAAATATTCCTTAACTCGAAGTTGAATTTCTCAGAAATAACTGATTTTTTCCCTCAACGCTACGGCGATCTGTAGCAGTCTTCCGCTCAATGACCATTTACACTTTCGACGGCGGTATGTCAATTGAACTTAAATAGTATAGTATAGCATTCATTGTAGACATCGAACAGTGCGTGTTTTTCGTTCGTGTAATATAATAAAGGTCACATATATTTATAATTATTGGGAAATTTTTGTAACTCGAATTTTCAGTAACTCAGTTTATTGTTGATTTCCCTTCAACTTCGACTTCTAGAGGTTCGACTGAATTTGCTTTCGTAGGTTAGCTATCAGTTAATAAAACTGTCCTAGTAATGTTTTAGATTGTAATATTGGTGAACTGCTTTGAAGTCAGTTTAAGGTATCTTATCCTAACAACAACAATAAAAAAAATGAAACGCGTGAGCATTTGGAACTTCCCCGTATAGGCAAAATTCATAGTTAGAGTGTACAATGGGCCAATAGTGACCTGCGTTATAGAAAACCTCGTCCTGGAGCTCGCCCATTCTAAATAGCCACACAATTTCTAATAAATGATAAAACGAAATTGATAAATTTTGCTACTAACCAGATATATCATTGTTTTATAGTTGCCTATGGGTTTCCTCTTTTCAGTGTTATTTAGTGTATGTTTTGATTCCGTTAACCTAGACCTGTTGTTCACCAAAAAATTATAAATCATTTATTTAGTAAATGTAACAAAATAATTTTTTGGTAAATACCTCCATACTAAATATTTGTTGTGTATAGCGCAGATACTGTATCAGATGGTTTAAGTAATAGATCCGAAATGGTTTGACGGTGGCTGGTTTTTGTTTAAAGCTGTAAATATCTGCTCCGGTGAAGGGAGATGTGTTTAATGCATTTTACGCTACAAAAATTCGATATAATTTATACTAGGTACGTTGGCGGTGGCTGTTCGTTAATTTTAGTAATATTAGAAATCCTACACGAACAAAGTAAAGGGAAATCTGCGTTGTTGTTTTATTGGGGAATTTAGTGATGATAGGCGGTCGTGGGCTAGAGGTTAGCGCATTAGACTTCTACGCTGAAAGTCTGGGGTTCAATCCTATTTACATTTCCCGTGGTTCGGAGCCCACGTTAAGCTGTAGGTCCTCTATATCTCTGGCACTCTAAATGCGCAACACACATAAGAGAGAAGATCGCTACGTCTCTTAAAGCGATAAAGCACTCGAAGAAGAAGAAGAAGTGACGTATCGTTGATACAATTCAGTTATTTACGAAGTAATTATAAATCAATCCCGGTAAACGCTTGTGTCTCCATTAGATAAATTACCTTATCCAATTCTAGCTCAAAAACGTATAATAGTTTTTTACACAAAGCGCATTTAATTTATTCTTTACCAAAACAATATAAACGTATGTTTCGTTTAAACAGAACATCTGCAAAAATTAACTACACCAAATCCAAGATCAAATAATTAAGAAATTTTTTCAAAAAATTTATTCAGGTGTCTCAAGGAAATACATATGTATGTATACTGTTTAGTGGAAAAATGAGCTGCACTGTATACAGGGTGTCCCACCGGTGATAGCATAATATTACTGATTTAAAAAAATTTCTCGTGTTATAAATGACTAACTAAAATAAACTGTGTTACAAAAGATGTTCAATCTGGTTACCATTTGCTTCAGCGCAAACACGAACTCTTCTCCTAAAAGAGCTTCGTATTCGTTCACAAATCACCGCAGCTTGTCTGATTTAATTCAAAGTAATTATAATCTTATTTTTATCTAGGTTATGAATAGGTCCAGAGTAAACCAATTGTTTTAGATAATCCCACATCAAAAAATCAAGCGGATTTAGATCTAGTGAACGAGGTGGCCGTGACACAGGACCACATCTACCAATCTAGTTATTGCCGAATGTTTCGCTTAAGTAGTTGCATACTTTTACGAAATAATGTGCTGGTGCTCCGTCATGCATAAAATAAGAATTTATACGAGTCTGTAGAGACATACCATCAAATATTGCTTCAAATTCATTTCGTATGAATTAAATGTATACAACTCCTGTTAGGCCGTTTGGAAGAAAATGGGCCCTAGTAATTGATTTCCTATATCGCCAGCCGAAACGTTGATAGAAGAACGCCTTTAATAACGTGTCTCAACTATTGCATGGCGTAATTTCATTTCATTTTCGTGTAAAAGCGGCTTCGTCGGAAAATAAAAAATTCGCCAGCATTTGAACTCTTAGTTGTTTTTGAATTATAGCTCAGCGACAAAAAGCTTCTATGTTTTCATTGTCTCCTTCGATTAAAGCTTGCGCCGGTTGATGGTGAGAGGGATGTAGAGACTGCTTCTTAAAAAGAGCCAAACGGTGGTTTTGCTCATATATATATACAATATAGGTATTTTTTTCTCATTCATTCATACTACCCCTCGGGAACCGTTTTCGCAATACCTCAGGGCGTGTGGGCGTCCCTTACACACTAAACATTCATGCAACACGCACTCTAAACCTAACTAAGTGAAATACGGTCGCCTCAGCCGAGGTTCGAACACTCACCGATCGGACCGGATTTCACTGTAACCTCGAGTGCAGCGCGTGTCCGCACTGCTACACCGAGGTCCCTTTTGCTCGTATATTCTACGGCGGAAATTCGTTTATACTGATTGTTGGATCTTCTTCAACTCTCGCCAAAATTGCTTCTTCTAATTGCACAGGTGTAACATTTGCTTTTCCCTGGATTGTTTAACTTTTACCCTTTCCGTCCCTCGAAAACTTTGGAATACTCTTACAAACATTTGGTGGCACGGTAAACGTCTGTCGGAATATCGTTCTCTATACAAATGCGATGCTAACAACGAATTTCCATCGGTTACACTATAAACAAAAACCATATTTGCTAACTTTTCCACAGGATGTTTAATCGGGGCCATGACAACAAATAAGAAGAACGTTTAATTACGTTACGTCAAACAACAAGGAAGCTTTACCAAAAATATAGTTTACCAAATGTTGGGATTCAATTTATTTGAGTCAGTACATATTCTGTGGTAAAAAATCAGTGTTTATCTTCGTAGCTATGCATTTTGGAATATATTTATATATATTTTTTCCCAAGAATGCCTTGGTGAATTACTATGCAATCAAGGTGGGACACCCTGTATATTTTGGTACGTGTCGTTATGTCCCTAAATGGAATCAGTAATATTTCTAAGTTGTGAATACAAAAGAAGAGCGTGACAGGACAATGATTTTGAAATGGTCCAACCACGTTCTGCGTTTTTACAATTTTGCGGAGTAGTTCTTTGAAAGTTTGGTATTTTACACAAAAATACTTTCATTGGTATCAAACCAGGTCGAACGTGTTTCCTAATTTTTTGCCACTTTATGAACTTGTATTTATTAGTTATGCAATTGCAAAATGAATATTGAGTAGATATGAAATATCAACCAGAACGAATCTCGTGTTACTACTATAAAATCTTTGAAATTTATATCATAGAAATATGTATTCTTCTCAGGTTTCATAAGAAGTTCGATTCATTCTTACAGGAATTTTATTCAGTCTTGGGGGAGTTATAGATGTTTCATTGTCATGCATATCTTGATATGGAAAATTTAAACATTTTAAACACTTACACTGTCAGAGTTTCAGTTGAAGCGATATTTCGATTAACAAATTACCTTTTTCGATTCTTTTTACATATTGTGTTCTGTAGTGAAACACCGTCTTGTTTAGAAAATGTGTTTACCTCAAGGCCTAGATGTATTAACATAGAACTGCAGTCTAATTGATAGGGTAAATAAAAAAAAAGAGTTTTTTAATATTGATATTTCAAATTGTGATTTCTGATTGATAATGAAATGAAGCCTCATTTGCACAAGCTTGTTAATTCCTTGTAAAAATGTAAAATTAATTAAAGCCAGCGGTATGGTAATGGGCAAGGACCACTTTCAGTAATTAGCTAATGTTATTTGCATATTAATAAATCAACCGCAATTTAATTTGCGTCTGGTGGCACACTTCTGGTTACATTTGCAAAAATCGGGTCGATTTAACGACGTTGTCGACTTTACAGGGTTTACATCGAAAGCACTTTAAACAATGAAGTTGGTGGGTACTATTCACCGATGCTTCTAACTAGTTTACAAATAAATTACCTTATTATATTTGAAATACGATTCGCCGCCATGCCAGATTAGCTTTTCCTGTTTTCTAGCTAATGCCAGAGCGTAAATTAGTACGTTCTGAGTAATTTAACGAGCCAATGTATGTACCAGCTACGTGAACTAGATCGGTAATTATACCTACACGGCTGTGTAATAAAAATAATTTGAGAAATATTCATAAATACGTATAATAAACAATGAGCAGTTTGCATAAATTGAGCTCCAGCAGTAGCGTTTGTCAGTAAATTCTCCAGTCAATTTCCAACGTTAATAAAACGTTCCCGTTACATGAGCGTACGGTACTGGGTAATCTGAACCTACGAAGTCGCCTACACATGTTCTTGTATCTGAAATGCAATTGCATTTGTCCTCACGCTACTCAGTACCCAGCAGCGATTTCCTTAAACAAAACCGATTAGATTAGATTGGGTGCGCAAACAGGATTTTGCATCACGAAGTGTTAAAATCAAGCAAGATATAAATGAGGTTTCCAGGACACTTCGTGATTTATTCAACTGCGTGCGTTGCAGGTCTACTTTTTTGATGCTTTTTTTAAGATGCTTGACTGCAAAATATCCTAAAAAAGACTTAATTCTAGGTATACCCGGATATAAGTCAACAAGGTATTTTTTAAACATAGTTAGCTAGCAAGTTAGTTATGCTTTATTCGCGAACTAGTGTCACTGGCTAAATCTGTTTGAGTTTGTTATTTCAGATAATGTGACTCAGATACTTGACGGAAACAGGTTCATGTGAAAATAAATTGGGTATTGTGAAAATAGTCTCTGAAATAACCCCTTAGCGTACGAAAGAACTTCTGTGAAAATGTATAATTAATGTTTAATTGTAATTGTAGTTTCTGCAGGTAAACGAAATTGTTGTTGTGTATTGTGTGCAAGTTGTCTGCAAACTTTTGGCTCTAACTTTGTGGTGGTCTTTTTTCTTATCTGGGTGGATTATTTTGATTAAGGAACTTATCAATTCTGACGATATAAGAACCACTTAAATCGTTACGTTTGTAAGCTGAGTAGAATTAGTAGTTTGTAGGGACCAAGAGATGCGAGAAACACACAGGACGAACACAGTTCGGTTTTCGAAACGCAGTAGGAACAAGGGAGGCGCTATTCTGTGTGCAAGTCTTTTTTCAGCGATGTAGAGATATGAACTGCGACATATACGCGTGCTTCATTGATTACAATAAAGAGTTCGACAGTGAAAAATTAGTAAAAATAATGCAAAACATTAGATTAGATGACCGAGATGTGATAATCATCACGAAACTTTACTGGAATCAAACCGCCAATGTACATGTTGAAGGAGTTAATTCAGAAGAAATCCATATACAACGTGGAGTACGACAGGGCTGTGTTGTGACCTCTACTTTTCAATATACATTCAGAAGAGATTTTCAGAGAAGCTTTGGAAGATGTAGACGAGGGAATACTGATTAACGGAGAACGTTTAAACAATATAAGATACGCAGACGATGCAGTAGTGTTTGCACACAGTTCAGAATCCTTACAACAGTTATGTCCAAGGTAGCAAAGACAAGGCAACAATATGGCTTGACGTTAAACCAAATACATGGTTATAAGTAAAAATAGAATACCACCAAACCAAATAATAGTTAACAACAAACACATAGAAATAGTAAGTAAATATACCTATCTTGGCAATATAATACAATAAACGATCAATGGGACCACTCCCTGGAAATTAAGTGCAGAATAGAAAAGGTAAGAGCGGAATTCGTAGATGGGAAGCCTCTTCAGAAGTCACGACCGGAACTTAAAAATAAAAATCTAACTTCTCCGATCCTATATCTTCACGGGGTAGAGTCCTGGACGCTCACTGAGGCAACAAATAGAAAATTGGAAGCATTCTAGATATGGCTATACCGACGCATACTTAAAATCCCTTGGACAGACTATGTCAGCAATAAAAAGGTGTTAGAAAGATTAAACAAAGAAAAGAAAACTGGAGGATTTGGACCATATCATGAAAACGAGTCAAAGATACGAACTGTTACACCTGATTATCCAGGGTAAAGTGTTTGGTAAAAGAGGTCACGGGAGAAGAAGGATATCTTGCCTCCAAAATTTGAGGAAATGGTTCAACATGAAAACAACTGGCTAATTCCGCGCAGAAGTCAATAAACTTCAGATCGCCATGATAATCTCCAATATTCGATAACGGATAGGCACTCGAAGAAGAAGGGACCAAGAGTAAGATAAGGCCCGCATAATCTCTTGATCTTAGAAGGTCTCGTTTTATGGTTATAAAAGAGCGAAACGTCAGCATCAATAAATCCCACGACGACGTGGTCTAAGCCCGGTGAGATAATTTCATCAGACACTCATTATTATTATTTAAATTCTAAGAATACAATCGATTGTATGTTTTAAGAATAAATTTAGTAGACTTTGGTGAGTGTTAATAGAAAACAGTTCTTACAAACTTCAAAGTTTTGCATTTATAGAAGCTAGATTAAGTATGACTTTCCGAAATTACATTTCAACCGGAAACAGCTCCCAAAAGAAAATTGAAGACCCGCCAAAATGTTCATTTTTTAAAAATGAGTTCAGGATTTTTGAGATGGCAGTATACGGATTAAAGATTGATTTAAATTTCACAAATATTGCGCCCTCGTTAAAAATCCCTATATAACTTGGATCTTTCCATTTATTTGACTCTTTAAAAACGGCGTGCCTGCTAACCACTTTGAAACCAATAAATCGATATATAAAAATGTTCAAAAATGGATGCGAACAACCCAAAACAAGTTATGTATAGAGATAATTTTATTCTTTTAATTTGGTAAACATAGCTCAATTGGCACAACGTTCGCTTTCTGAGTAAAATGGCTATTATGGCTTGAGTTTAACTCCTCAAAGTTAGCAAGAAGCGCACATAAATCCTGTGCTGCAACCCACCGCACACTATTCCCTAATCCGGTTTGCAACGGTTGGATGTTAATGCTAAAAACTGCTGAACTGTCTATCGTTCGTGTTCAAATTCCAACTGTAGGTCCCCTGTGTTTCTGCCTTACCGCTGAGGAGAAACATGGCTCAAAGAGGCCGGTGCCCAATAGTGGGACGTGGAAGGTTGCAGATGATGATGATACAGTAAAATAGATAATCTAAACTAAATTATATACATTACTACCGAAATGTATGTTTTATGTAGTATATGGGTATATGTTTATTGACATTCACAATCTCTTACTTAATAATAATGGTGAGGCTGTACAACTCACGAGCCGCCGAGTTCTTGTTCTCACACCTCGTTGTCGTGTGCCAAATGCCATTACACGTTGTGATGTGGTGGGAATCACGCAATGGACAACCGCATTATTACCCGTTGTGGATTCAGACGCAGGTACCCAATTGTTTAAAGCGACTGGGTAGGCCGCCCGCCACGCATTCGTAGGGGACTTGAACTCCTGACGATTCACACCGGAATCCACTGCTCTAACAACTGAAGCACGCTGACGCTAATTTATTACTTGTTAATAAAAGGATTAATTTTATTACAAATTATATAATTTAATTGCTTAATATACTGTTAGTCAATTACCCTATCGAATTCTTTTCCTCGGTTGCATTTTTGAGTTCTCTTTGGATTTTCACTGATGTTCATACACTCAGAACAACGCCAAAACTCTGTTACCAATTTACTTTATCGTATATTATACGTACTGCCTTTTACGCTGGTTGCAGTTCGATTTCCAGCGTTCAGGTAGACGGCCTTAAGCTCCGTGGCGAATTGGGGAGCGAATATAATGGTTTGTCGATGTAAAAAGTTACATTTAAGTTTTGGTGACGAGGTCGCTTTATGATTCCGGCTTAAAATAAAGACTACAAAGAGCAATACGGTATGGAGCATAAAGTGCTGAAATATCGGCATGATAAACAAAACAACAGTGTATAAGGAATGGCGGGAGACATCTCGGTGAAAATGTTTTATAAAAATTGAAGGCATTTTATGCAATTTCTAGTGATATTAATCATTTAAACGAAAAACAATATTTCAATGTGCCGTGTCAATTTAAAAATCGTTCTTCTGCTGCACCTTTATATTCTTCTTCGAGTGCTTTATCTCTTACGAGACGTAGCGATCTTCTCTCCTATGCCTGTGTTGCGAGTTTAAAGTGCAACAGACGTAGAGGACCTACAGCTTAACGTGGACTCCGAACCACGGGAAGTGTAAACACTTCTACTCCAGAGGAGAAGATTTACTAGGCAGAATATCTCGCTGGTTCGCCACTGCCTTGCGAGGGAGAACGGCCGTTAAAAATCCGATGTTCCGGTACTGAGAAGTGAACCCAGGGCCTTTGCTTAGTAGACTAACGCACTAACCTCTAGCCCATGGCCGACTTTTATATTAGGGTTCTACAATTTGCTTTATTTGATTCTTTTTAAACATTCCAAAGAGACTGCAGCTTTTTATACAAAGTGATCAAAAACCATTGGCGTATAGACACGCAATCGGGTGCGTGTGAGGCCGTATAATAATTCCTATAACGTATAACTTTTAACTCGTCTACTTGCTATGGTAGTATTGTAAGGTAGGTTCGTTCACCTGTATCGTACACTAATGCCTGTATTTATACACGGATATGACTTATTACGAATTACACATTACAGGAACATTTGTTTTCATTATTTCTCTTCAGAACAGTGACCAAAAAAGCGTTATGAAAGGTGAGTTGTCATTGAAATCTGGATGCTATATATAATTTGGGTTAATTGTGATTAGTCATATCTTGAATAATTCCATTGAGTAGTGTACGTTATTTGTAATCTCCCATTTGGTTAAAATGTAATAAATAAAAAAATGAAAATATAAATAAAATGCTATATGAGAAAAAAAAAATTAATAGTTTTTAGGGTCTACTTTTTGTTTTTTTTGTCTGTAGTAGCAAATGTTGTCGAATCATTAAACAAAATTGATTACCCACTGAGTTTCTACTTGACGAATATATCCATGTTTAGGACAAGTAAAGTGTTTTAATTTATATCCGAGTTACCTCCGTTATATTTTTTTAAACTACCACAGTAATTGCCATTCTAACGAATTTTCATATCGTTCTCATTAAATCATGGGTTAGTCTAAAAATCTCAACAAATGTACAAAGTGTTCAGAAAAGGTTGAGATGGATTTTAGGCAACCAATATTACACTATTGGTATTGAACATTACAAAAAGTTACTAAAAAGTTGGTAAAGCAGATTTCTTTATTTTATTTAATTTGAAAAAGGAATATTAAAATTAAAACAATCAGCATAAATTTCAAGTAAAATACAAAAGAACTAACGTTTATTATTTAATAATTATTAAGAAGTACATGCATACAACAAAACAATTTAATATAAATGCATTCATCAATAAAATTCCAAATTACAGTTTTATATTAAACAAAGCTAAAAAGTTGCATTGATTAAATAACATTTTCATTAAAAACATTCAGAGCATATGTTCAAAATGCTGGCCTTCATTATGTAAACATGCATTAACTCTTCTTTTCATGTTTTCGAATACTCTTTGTAATTCTTCTACTCCGATTTCATTGATTTCATGTGTTATGGCATTTTGTAGTTCTTCGATAGTATGGAGCCTGTTTTTAAACACATTATTTTTAAGACGACCAAACAAATAAAAATTTGGAGCAGTTAAATCTGGAGATCTAGGCGGCCATAGACCTTGACTAATAAGTCTGTTGTCATAAAATTGCTCGAGATATCTTATAGTTTCTCTTGCAGTATGAGCCGTTGCATTATCTTGTTGGAAGAAGCCATCGTTCAATTCATCATCGTGAACTTGTGCCAAAAATTCTTGTAAAATTATTGTTCTATATCTTTCAGCTGTCACTGTTTCTCGGAAAAACACTGGCCCTATTATGCGTCTTCTAGATATCGCAATCCACACACCAATTTTCTGAGGATGTAATGTAGTTTCAAGAAATTCATGGGGATTTTCAGCTCCCCAAATCCGATAATTTTGTGAATTAATATAACCAGATAAGTGAAACCATGCTTCATCCGTGAAAAATGTTAAATCTAGGAGATTGTTGTCATGTGTTAAGTTTTTATTAAACCATTCACAATATCTCATGCGGCTTGCAAAATCGGGTGGAAGTAACTGCTGTACAACACGCACCTTGTAAGGACGAAAATGAAGCCTTTTCTTTACAGCTGTATGAACAGTACCGAGTGCCAGTCCTAAAATTATTTATAATAACAACTTGCTTTTATACATGGTTGAAGTAAACAAACCAGTCTGAGCTGCTAATTTTCTTAACGATTTTTTTGGACTAGTTGTAATGCGTTGCTCAATATCAGCCATCCTCTCTGGTGTTAACTTAGTTGGTCGTCCGGTGGATTTTCCTTTGCAAATGCAGTTTCTTTCTTCAAATCGCCTAATTATGTTGTGCTTGTGATTTACAAAATTGTGACGATTAAACTCTGGATCCGGAAACTGCTGTACAAATTGTTCAATGCAAGACTCCAGGTTATAAATCCAAGTACCATCTGGATTTAAATTTCCACTGCGATAATGAGCCATTACAATAAAGGCGTCTTGTTCTGCTGTAAACACCATAATTGTTGTCTAGCTGAAATTAAAACATAACCTCTTATTCTGTGGAACTGAATAGTTTACAATTGTTTGTGCCTTACCTTACTACACTAGGAAACAGCTTCGGTAGTTCTGATAAGAACTGTTTTTTCAAAGATGAGACCCAAAAAGGCAGGAAGAACTCAACAAGACTCGGAAATAAAATACGCTGAGATGCAAATTGACACATAAACAGTGAGATTGAAACCGTTGCAGTCTATCAGCTGAGAAGAGTATGGGGAAATTTTTTGCGCTGCCAACCTAATTTTCAAATATTTGGCGGGTAGTCAAGGTCATCTCAACCTTTTCTGAACACTTTGTATATATAAACAGGATACAGAGTAGAAGGGGGACATTTTTATTCAGAAGTAACCTTTCTTCCAACATAAAAATGTTTGCTATAGTCGCGAGAAGCTATTAAAATCACCAAAATCTGAGCAAGGACGTCAGGTATGATTTTTGCGGGAGCTTAATGTTTGTAAACTTGTTAGCTGGAAGTCGGTAGAATTGGGCCCCAGAAAGAGCAATAACAACAAGCAGCTATTTTTAATAAAAATGTATATTGCCCTCTTAAAAACAACAATAAAACGTGCAACTAAAATAAGAACAAGGTCGGCGAATTTAATTGTAAGTAAAATTTAATATTTGTTATTTATTTGAGGTTAGTTCAAATTTAGGACAAAATGTTCTGTAATTTAAATAAAATTTACATGAAGTTTAAGTTAAAATGGTCGTTTAATACTTAAACATACAGCGATCGTATGTAAACTGTAGTAACAAATTTGTGAATGAAAACGTACTTAAAAATAAAAACAAGCACTCTACGCAAGATAAAAATATCAATAATTGTTTACTAAAATTAACAAATTAATTGAGGAGCACGACCTGCTACAACTTGTATAAATAAAGTATATTTGGAATTGCTGATAACGTTTTTGCGTTCATTGCTATTTCCATATCTTCCTATTAACTTCGTTAAGGTGGAACATCATATCGCTTTCCTATATCGTGTTTACGAATGTTTCTTCTTTTTCAGTACAATTGTATTGTCCAAAAACAAAATGTGAAAGTAGTCACGTAACAAATGTTAAATTTCATTGTATAGGAATATTTTCCCATGAAGTGAAATTGCTGTGGCGATAAGCTAAATGTTGTAAAAACAGAAACCAATAGGGAATATGTGTTAATAATTGACTCTTATTTACTGGAAGTCGCACTGACATAACAGCTAGCTATTACCATATAATACGTTGTCTACTGGACAGGAAGAATAATAATTACACGAATAATTAGAATTCCTAAACACTTGGTACAATTTTACGAGCGTAACTTGTTTTTAAATATGTTAGAGCAACATTTGTCACAATTGGCCTTTGTAAATCTTTAGGCTGGTATTTGTAATAATTGTTACAGCGCTTCACTACACTACATGTGGAGGCAATTGATTGTCAAAAGCCCAAAAATTTATATATTATGCGGCGTTTTTACAAACAGTTTTTTAATGAGCAGACAACACATACAAGATGGCAATGAAGCGAAGAAATTTCAGAAAATTGATTAGAACTTATGATAAAAACTTGCCGTTGTAGTGGGAAAATAGGTTAAAATCAACCTGCGCTTATGATATATTTGGACTTAATTTCGTGCCATTTTTCCACCTTATCACAAACTACCATCCTTTAAGGATATAACAGACAATCCCAGTGTCAAAATAAATATTATTTTATTAAAATCAATAGAAAACCAATAGAAATACACATTAGGAAGAATTGCCCGCGAAATAGGTTTCACTGGATATTCAATTCAGTTGTTTCCTTTAAGAAAAATTATTTCATAAAAATCTGGTTATTTAGAAGAAACATTTAGGCATCTAGGAAAAAAGGGTAGTTGAAAATTAACATGTAAAACAATTCTTCGGAAAATAGGTTGCATGGAAACGTTATACTAATGAAAATTCTTTTTGATAAATATTCTGGATGCTATAAAACGAATGATATCGTCTTTATTTTTGTGTTGATTAGTGTAAAGTGAACATGTTAGGCCCTTAAATACATACCGGGTGCCCCAGCTAAAACAGTCCGTCCCGAATATCTATAAATAATCAAATTTGAAAAATCGGTGAGACAAATCTATAGTACTTTGAAGGGCTTTTACCATGTAAGTAATTTATCCTATTTCATTCCCCTAGCCCCCACCACCACCACCACCACCAAACCACCGCCAGCCCCAGCACCACCACCATCACCACCACCACCAACCCCAAAATTTAGATTGACTTACATGGTAAAAGATGTTCCCTTTAAAACTATTGTTGACTTGTCTCCCTGAATTTTTGAATTTTGATCGTTTGCAAAGTGATTCAGGGTAGATTAAAATTTAGTTGGGACACCCTGTATATTGAGGAACCGCAGGGTTCGGTAAAAGTGTGGAACCAAGCTGTTTTCGAGTAAAGTATTTTAAAAATTCTTTAGACTTGTCCGTTTGATATAGTTATTAACTATATTTTAAGGTATTTCCCATGTGTTCGTCTTACCATGTTTTGAGCTGGAACATTACCTCTTTATCTTTAAATAGTTGACATATTTTCGGTACTGTTAGATAGAGAATTCTTTTCTCTTCGGTAATATACATACACAATTGTTATAAATAAATAAAAATACAAGCTAAGAGAAACAACCATAAGCAGGTGCACACTTGTGATCATATCGTTTTAATTTTGCTCCCAAGAATGCAGCATGCGGTTTCATGCACGACATTGTTCATAAAAAGTCAATCGTTTAATCCTAATATATTTTTATGACATATTCGATAACTTTTTACGTGATTTCGCCTACGACTTTTGCTGTTTGTGAATGTTTATAGTTGTTACTTCCGTAGGCATTTTTTAGCCTCCGCAGTGCATAACTGATTAAAATCGATTTACTATTTACATTGATGGTATTGCTTAACTCCACAGTTCTCTTATGCAAGAATTAAGTGGTGTAGATTGAAAATTGTTTCGATTACGCATCGCTGTTACCGTTGATCGTATTACATTCCACAATAATATATACAGGTTGTTCTTACATATAAGACGAGTTGATTTGCCCAGTTGTTAGTCATTATAGAAAAGCATGTTTAAATAAAAGAAATGTAGTTTTCGATAGCGAGTATTTTGGTTAAACAAAACAATATGGCCGACTTCTGGTTTAGGCGAGAGGGACATTATTTTATTCGAACACTGTTTTTCAGATAACTTGATTCTACGACATTTGTGCTAAGTAAAAGTTAATAATACGCGAAATGTTTGAATTTTAGTAATAATTTCAAATACGAAGTATCTGGCTTATCATTATCTTTAGGTAGCCAGTTGTATTATATGTAGTTTAATAAAGAAAAAATATTGTATAATCGAAATTGCTAAAAAAACAGGGTATTCTCTGAAAGAAAATTAAATAATGTCATTTCCGATTAAACAGCAAATTTACCATCTTTGTTTCGTTGACCAAAGTACTCGCCATTTAAAACTATCTCTTTTACGTAAACATTTTTATTCGATAGTAAAAACGTAATCAAAATTGTATAAACAAATCCTATTTATGCATTATTTAAAATAGAATGTGTGCCATTGCGGTTTGAACACATTGGAAGGTTAATTATTACTTGAGCTTTATTAATTTAGTCCTTGATTAAATATTTTTTCTATCAACGTTTGCTCAACTAAACAAAATCAGGACTGCCATAATTTAGACGATATACAACGTGGTTATAATAGTTCCGCACAAGAATGGCGAGGACCGTTTGAGTGGCCTGCTCGATTACTTGACTTGCCGCTGCTAGATTTCTTTCCATGGGATCATGTGAAATCACGAGTGTACATTAGTGGGCCAAACATTTTAGATAATTTAAAGCGTTGGATTCGTTTAGAAATGGAAAATATCAGTTCGGAAATTATTTAGCGTGTGATATAAAAAGTTTGCACATTTGCTGGCCAATGCCAATTGGTTAATGGTGGACAATTTGAACATTTCTGTTAGGTATTTTTTTCGCAATATTCTTATTTTCACTAAAAATAATTTCTGAATTTTTTGAATTTTATGTGTTTTTCTCAAAAAATTGTTAGGTGAGTAATTAATTTTTTTATATAACCATTTAACTGGCGAGTGCGATCGCAGAAACAAAAGCCGATAAAAAATGTTAAGAAGTGTTTTTTTTAAACTAAATTAAAGTGTTTCGGAGTTTTCCCAAAAAACATTAAATAACAAAATTACTAATTTTGTGTGTAACTTTTTCACCGCTCTGTATAAATATCCAAGCGATATTTAACCTGGGAACCCGAAGCTCCTGGTACGCAGTAAAATTTATGTTTTCTGTTTTATAAAAACTTTCTACGTCACAATTTTTTTGAAATATGTCGCAATGTAACAGACATTTGTAAGAAAACAAGAATGAGGTTATTGTGTAGTTCTGTGTCAGTTGGCCGAGGTTTATTTTTTCACAATAATGGAAAACCCAAAATGCGAAGAAATTATTAGTTAAATTTACAATAGGCCGTTCCTGGTGGGGGTGCAGAAGGTGCCCTTGCACCTGGGCGGCCCCAGAACTATTATATATAAAATTTTGACTAATAAGAATGTTAAACAAATTTTTGGAGGCGATATTGTTTTTGCAATTGGGCCGCCACAACCCAGGAATGTGCCTGATAATAAGTATGTTAAAATACCACCTAATTTCAAATAAGCATGTACGGGGCCAAACGAGCTTTTTCGTCGATCCGCACCAGGATAGATGGAAAAGGCTTTTGGCTTAGCTCAGAGGAGTAGGAGTGGTTCACGGAAACCGCTTACGGGAGGGAAATCTTCCTAGTTGTGTACAGGGTAGGTCAAAATTAACCTACCACCTACCAAATCATAGCAGATTAGCAGATCTCGTGGAAGGCCGAGAAGCCAGCAGTTTACGGGAATCGGACTCACCTTTATTTGTCTCCTCTTATATGTAAGCTTGCAAAGTTCATGCACACAACGATAAAAATACACAAAAATAAAAGATATGGTAAATTGTAAGACAAATATAATTCTACTTCTTTTAAATTACTGACATGACACAAAAATATAACGATTACATTGAAAATGGTAATATTTATGGTTAATTAATACAAGGGTAACTGAACGTTCAAATCGAGGCTCGCCGTCCCTGGCTTACGGCAAGTTATGATTACTCTTTACAGTTAACAGATAAAAGAAAATGACAATTAACGACTGAAGATCGCTTTTTATCGCATCAAAAAAAGGTTTAGCACTTGAAACTTGAAAATTAAACTTCGGAAAAAGATTTTTACAGCACAAGAACTATTGATTTTACTTTTAATTTTCTTCGGTGGGGAGTAGGGAGAGAGGCAGGCACAATCTGGGGTGTTCTTAAGAAGCAGGAAAAATCCGAAGGCACGCTCCTGAAGACTGGATCGAATGGAGTCAAAGGGCCAAAACTTCCATGCGTTTATTGCTTCAGCAGCACAACCAGAGAGACAGGAAATGGGCTCCATATTAATCCGCCAAAGGCGATCGACAAATTCGCAATGATTTGCCTTCCAAGGGTTAAAACTCTAGCGTGCTTCTTTAAATCCGACACTTGTCGATGGTTCTGTTCACCCCACGGTGAAACGAGCAATACGAAAATTCACGCGATGGACACCCATCGAAAATCGAAGCCACCCTTGCAGTACTCGATTGCGGCGCTTATCGCAAGTAACCGGGCCGAAGAAGATGTTAAATTCGACTTAAGAAAGGACGAAACGCGAACACCCAAAAGCTGGAAGATTTCATCATATTGCGAAATATGGTGGAATATTTCTAGAACAATTTAACACGTAGGGCAAGAAAATTCCAGGTGAAGCTCGTAGACAAAATATTAATCGGCAATTCTCCATGATAACAACCAAAGGTTCACAAAACTGTATCTGGGAAATAATAATATAGTCGTGAAGCTGCAAAATCAAACTAACATAACAACCACACAAACTACCTAAAAACTCTTTCAAAAGTTTCGGCTTTGAGTCAGTTGGCGGTATGAGATATAACTTATAAAAAGAAATAGATATGGTTCTATTTGACGGCCCTTTCCCAGTAAATAATAATAATAATAGTTTCCATTATTCCCCTGGTGGACATAGGGTTTGGATATATTTCATCCAGGCTTGTCGTGTCACCTGCTATCCTCTTCAATTCCGGAATACTCTTCCCTGTTTCTCCCTCCGCGGTGCATCTCCACGATGTTTTTGGCCTCTCCCTTTTTCTCTTCCCTTGCGGGTTCCACTTCAAGACTGCTCTCGTAATTCTTCCCCCGGTCTTCTTAAGGCATGACCCAACCAACTATACTTGCCCTTTCTGATCTCCATGTTTGTCCTGTTCTCTGCAAAACTTCAGCATTACTGATTATGTTGGGGAACCAAATGTTTAGCACATGTCTGATATAGTTTTATAAAAAAATTTAATTGTAAGAGACTATATGGTGTATCTTTCTGGTTGTAGTTTTCATGCGTGGGGATTCTAATTATTATTAATATGTGCTCGACGCCATAAACCCTTCAAAATAAAAAATTTGTTTCAATAATTTCTCATTAATGTTATTTCTATAATCGTAGCTCACTAGATCTCTATTGTGGATACTTTAAAAGCAGGGCGAACGTGTTTGTTTCTCAGAAATTTAAACGTACAAATTGAAAAGTTGTCGAAAACTGTTTTCAGCAAGTCACACTGTAATAATCTTTTTATCTTTAGGATAAACATCCGGAACAAAATAAGTACTTTTTTATTCCGCTGAAAACAATGGATGTCGCGGTCTCTTGCCCATGTATGTAGTAATTTCACGTTTATAATGCTTCCTTCTTCATCTTTGCATTGTTGTTGCGTAGGTATTCAGCAGCTACAAGTATTCACGAATTATTTCGATTGTAATCGTGTCTTAGGTGAGATATTTTGATAACGAGGTAGGTAGAGAGGAATTTCGAACTCGGCCTACTGTGAGAATTGGAACACGCATGTAAATACCGAAAATCAATGCGTTCTTTCTTAGGCCCCTTTACACATCTAATTAAATTTCGAATAAAATAAATCCAACATTTGTGCATTATGCGGGCCCGGAACGCTCTAACCACCAAAGTCACGATTCTAAGATGAAATTCTATTTTTGACCTAGTTCAAGTTTTTCTAAACTTAAATTAACCTTGGAAATGCTAAGCCATTATGCAAAGCGAGCCTATCTCATTTGAGAACTAGAACAGGTCTCGGAACATCGTAACAGTTAGCAAACCCAATTTTTCTCGTTAGAACTCCTAAAGCCAATTTCCAACCTTGCGAGAGCTGTGAAAAGTATAGAACGTGACGAAAGCAACGCAGTTGCGTAATTTTTAAACAGAATTTTATTAGTTTAGAACTTCCCATTATTCTGGGTCTCGTCAGGTCTCACCTCAAATTGACTTCAAACGGTAAAAAGTGACTCAGCCCTGTAAACACTGGTTGTTATCAACGCTATGTAAACACGTCATATTGGTTTTCGGGCGGAGATGCCCACATGTGTTCGAGGGGCTCTTTACACGTGTAAAAATAAACATAGGAGGGTGATTTTAAAAATTGCTTTTAGGAAAATCCGTCCAGTTGCCTGTCATTGGTTTTCTGATTGGTAGTCGAAATGGACGTCATCAATTAAATGCATTTACTTCATAGGTTATTGAAAGAATGCACGTGGTGTGGTTGAAGCAGAATGAAATGTTTGCAGTGTGTTGAGTAAATATTTAGGTGGGCTTGCCTTTTCCCACATTAAAGATTGAAAGGAATGGTATTGAAATGTAATTATAGGCAAACACTTTCCGGTTCCCGTTTTTTGAACTGTTGTATATATTAATTTATGCGAGATTTCTTGCGACCATTGTACGATAGGTATCAATATTGCTTTTCTGTTCGATTAACATCCCGCTGTTACGAAATTATGTAATATAACTTGCGAGAATGCCTGTGAATTATATAAGGCTTTTTTTAAGATAAAATTTAGAATCTATAGAAAACTTCATTCATATAATTAACACAAATAGTTAAAATGTAGTGACTGAATGTAGTAGAGGGGAGCGTGATGAAGTCCAAACCCATCACCTTCAATTAATCCCGAATGTATGAATGGCAACCTCGATAGCGTAAGGTAAAAGAGGAATTGATAAAGAAAGAAAGAAAGTAATATTTCGAACTGAAAATGAACTTAGAAACTATAAAATTTATAAATACGTACACATTTATAGCGGTTGTAATTGGAAATGCCCACTGCTGGAAATGGCGAATTTTAAGGACTAAAGAAGTAAAAATGTCGAAGGTGAGACAATTATTCTCAAAAATTGTTAACCCGATCTTTAAAACATAGTTACAAATTAAGAAAAAAATATAAATATTTTCAACACGTTAGATCTTGGCCTCTATACTGATGTTTATGTGAGATACGAGGCTTATTCAATTGAAACCCATCTTTTACCAACTTAGCCTTGAAAACAAATGCAATAATTCAAATGACGTTTGTTATTAGTAGTGTTTGTAAGTAACACATTAATACGTTTCTGGTTGAATTTGATTCTGACTTTTAAATCTTCGATTTTGAAATGGCGTTTGTTGTTGAAAGTCCGTTGAAGTTTGATCAGCGTGTGGACATACTATTTTTATGCGCTGAGGGTATACAGCCATTGCAGATTCGTACGCGAATGCAGGTAGTGTACGGAAATGCATGTATTGTGTATCGAACTGTGAAGGAATGGTGCCGAAAATTATAGAATGCAAAAGAGGGGACTAGGGATTAGCCGGGGCTAGGTGTACGGTGTACTGCATTAACAGAAAACAATATGGCATGTGTGGAAGGCCTTATTAGAGAAAATCGTCGAATTTCAGAAATTGTTGGTGCGAGTGTAGGATCTGTCCATAGTATTGTTCGTAATCTGGATTACAGCAAAGTTTGTTCGCAATGGATTACTCTTCTCTTGTTTAATGAACAAAAATGCTTGCGAATGGGCTTATCCCTGCAACCCCTTACAGACTATAGGCAAAATGGCGATGACTTTCTTCTGTCAATAGTTGCAGGTGCCGAAACTTGGTGCCATTACTACGAGCCATCTCGTAAGTTATAGTCGACACAGTGGAAACATTTAAGTTCACCACCATCGAAGAAGTTTAAAGAACAAGCTTCTGCCGGCAAGGTGATGATAACATTTTTTTTGACCATGAAGGACCCTTGTTGATAGAGTTTAAGGAACCTGGAATAACTGTCAATGCAAATTGCACATTGAAACTTTGAACAAGCTTCATCAAGCAATAAGACGTAAACGTCCAGAAAATCTTACGCTTGGGGTCATTTTGCTGTACGACCTCATGTTGTTAATGTGGTAAAAGAAAATCTTCAACGAAAGAAATGGAGGGTTTTAAAGCATCCACCCTATATCCCCGATCTATCGCCTTCCGATTTCCATATTTTTGGACCACTGAAAAAGGCGTTAAAAATTCGGAATTTTGAGTCTGACGCAGAAGACAGATAGCTGTGGAAGATTTCTTCAATCAGCAGCCACAAGAATTCTATGACCAGGGTACACGTCGGTTAGTAAACCAATGGGATAGGTGCCTTAACTGTGACGGTAACTATTTGTAATTAAATTGTTGAATAATTTTTTTATAAAGCAGCGATGGGTTTCAGTTGAACAGACCTCGTATTTAAAAATAGTTATAAATATCGACACAATCACAAATAAACCCATTTCTTCGACTTGAAGTCATAAATTGTTTTTTTTTTTAAATTCTTGTTAGTAATTCAAAAACTGAATATTTTCTATCAACACCAACTTTTTCATCGATGAAATGTGGATAAATAAATCGCTTTTTAGTGGCGTAATTTCCATGGCCCCACATCGTTAAAAGCCACTTATATTTTGAGTTATTGTTTTTACTTAATAACTTTCAATGCACCTTTAATTTCCAATTTCCTACATATGACTAAAGAAACAAAGTGTGCTTTAATAATAATTTTGATAGATGTGTAATTTTACTTATATCTTACTGTCAATAATTCAAACAAACAACAACAATCAAAAACCTTGTGTAAAGAATTAAATTTGCACCCCGAAGAAATTTGTAAATAATTAACTGCAAGTTTTAAAGATTTAAACAATACTTTTCTTAATATTTCTGTTTTCCTTTTGTTCTTTCTTAGAGATTGTGTTACAGTTTAAGTTCGGTATAGTTTAAATAAATTCGTGTAAATACCCGTCCATGTTTTTAATATATAACCATTTTAAAAATTATTGTATCATGGTTGGGTGTAGATTTTGTAAGATGCATTACTTGATGGGATCCTAAACCGACTCTGGCAAGTCAAAATTAAATGTAACCTTTTCATCGGCTTGTACTTCATTTCCTGCTCTTCCAGGGGCTTGGGCCATCTACCCCAATGCTGAAAAGCGAAATGTAGCCAATGCAAAAGCCAGTGCGTTTAATCTACCAAATAAATTGGTTACAGAGTCTTGGAATTGTTCTGTTTGTAAGGAAAGTATCTTGACTTTAGAGTTATGTACATTAAAATCTTAAGGGATTGTAGTTTGTAGTAAGGTGAAACAATTTCAATAAATGAAGTTCACATGCATCATTAACGTAGATAGATATTACTGTATTTTTACGCTACTGTTGGCAATTTTTATTACCAGTTTTTATGATTTTTCGTAAATTTTCATTTTAATTTTAGATACCTATGTATGTTGTCTACTAGTTAAGAAGCCCGTATGTGGAAAGGTCGCATATCAAGTTACGGTGATAATAGAAAACGCTAATTTGAATTAATTTTGAGTAACTTAAGTGGTTCCTTAAGAGGATACTAAAGCGCCTCGCAAGCAAAACTTAAATGTACCCTTTTTTAACACAAATCATTATATTGGATCACTTGTCTGCCCCGGTACTTGGGCCGTCTACCAGCACGCTGGAAAGCTAACTGAAGCCAGTGTGAAAAGCAATACGTATAATATACGATAAAGCAAATTGGCATTGTTCTATTTGTAAGAAAATCAGACAAACTTTGAGATTGGGGTTGTGAGAATTATGTTCTTAAAGAATGGTAGTTGGTAATATGGCGAAAACTTTCCTAAATAAGGGCAGATATGTCTTAAAAGTAGGTTAATTGAACCGTGTTTTTGCACTCCCTTTGGCAACTTTTTATTATAAGGTCGTATGTTTTTTTTGATATTTTTACCTTATTTCAATCTCGGGTATGTTCTCTACTAGCTAAAAAAACGCACGTGGTACTGTCACTTATTAACATAGCCAGAATGACAACCGAAAACGTTAATTTGAACTTATTTTGTGTCAGTTGTCTCAGATGTACAGTGGCAATAAATGTTAGCAAAATGTTCTTATTTTTAAACAAAATTCAATATTTTTGTTGTGTATATACATAGATTTTACACTTAACAAACTTCTATCTTAGGTAATGTATAATTTTGGCTACTAACAATACCAAACTTCGAGAAAAAAATGTTTAATGCTGAAAATATATCCTATTTATCTGTTTAAATTTGATGAATAGTAATACAAGTCACAAGAAGGGGAGATAGGAGACGTAACAAAAAGGATAAGCCAATGGACATCTGGACATGTCTCGAACTTTTACCTTTTTCGTGAAGTGGTAAATTGCGTAGCAAAGCAAAGCGACGTGCTGCTGAGACTACAAATTTTATTTCAATCTATTTAATGACTTAACACCAGTAACCTGCACAGTGTAATTAATTTGTATTCTATTATATTCTACTAAATATTTAATTTCATGTCTATTAAATTGTTGTAATGTCTGGTCATTAATTGCAAACAACGCGTCCTTGTAGTGCAGGTATTAATGATAATAATGATTATATTATATATTTAAATTCTCTTAAAATTGTGAAAATATATATTATTTTAATCTCTAAAAATTACAGTTATATGTTAATTGTTTGCTGCCTTACTTCGTTGCAATTCATACTTACATTTTAATAATACTAATAATAGGTATTCTAATTTCAACATATTGTATGTCGAAATATTTATAAAGCAAAAATATAAATAAATACCTGTTGAAATTGCCTATTATTATTATTAAAATACAGTTATATGTTCTTAAACAATATAATATATCTCCCTTTGTATGGACACGACGCCTTTGGGAGAGTTCAATAATATGTTTTTAAAATTTTGGAAAGTATAAAATATGTTTTCATTAAATGTGCAATAAATAGATTAGATTTATACGATTAATAAATCCCGATTCTAAAATTATTGTTTATAAAAAGCAACAACGTTTTAAAGATACAATAACATTCTTGGTAGTCTGGTTAAAAATAAATAATGACTATACTTGTTTAAATGACAAGACTAATAAGGGACTTTGTCTCTTCTGTTTTTAAGTATTGTCCCTTCTGGAGAAATATTTATTTATTTGTTGAAAAACTGCTCTATATTACGAGCTGATATTGCAGCTTAATTAGAATTGCTAGATAACACTGGAACAATCCAAATGTGCTCGTTTAGTTTAGTAAAGCTTTCATTTTATGAACATATTTGTTTTAATTTGATTATGATTCGTGAATGGCCCAGAATAACGTTATAAATTTAAAGATTATGAGACGCATAAATACTACCCCATCGACACCCCAATTCAAAAGAAAGTAATTTTCGTAGCGAGAACCGTCTGTAGCGGAAGTATATAACATTCTAACTATTTTCTATACAGGGTGTATCAGAAATAGGTACAAATATTAAATCTGGTGGTAGATTGCAATATATACAAACTAGAAAAAACATTTCTTTGGCAATGGAACCCTTAAGATATGAGTAAATAATAATTGAAAATTTGACCCAAAATTGTTTGAGTACCGCAGGATAATAACAAAAATTTGAGTTCAAGGACATGTTATGCAAAGGAGAGTAAGTAAGAAGTGCAAAAAATCTCTATTCAGTTTGTTGTTGTTATCACAAGCAGACAAGATTTTTAGGTGTTTGTCCCTTTTTTAATTAAAAAAATAAACTTAATACTTTTTGAAAAATAAATAGTACCATTTAATTCTACTTGAGCCAATCTATTACTGGTTTAAATATTTGTACCTATTTCTGACACAACCTGTATTTTAAAAATATTCTAAATTTAATTGTTTCGGTCACTTTTGGGGTCCTTTTTATAATGTTCCTACAAATTAAGTAACCAAAGCCTTTGCGACCTCAACCGCTTTTAATCTAGACCACATTGTAATGGTACATTTTAATTAGTTAAATATTATATCAAATATTGATTTTAATTAAATAGTCCTGCCAAGACGTCAGTATAACGAAAAATATGCTCTTCTACGTAATGCGTTTAGTATAACCTTATATGTATTGATTTTTGTGGGTCCCTATGAGCATAGTCTGTTATATTTAGTGTTTGATAAAACTAGCAAAGTTTTTGAGCTTGCTAGTGATTGTTTTAACTTTAGGTGTAGAATGTTCGCGATGTTACGATGGCATTATTGGTGTGTTGCGAAATTAATTTTTGGATAGAATTTTCTTAGAGTGCTTCGTCTCTTTCAAGACTTAGCAATCTTCTATTCTAGGTCTGCGTTGCGCGTTTTTAAGTACCACAAACATACAGGACCCACAGCTTGACGTGGGCTCCGAACCATATGAAGTGTAAAGACTTTTACTCCAGAGAAGATTTATTAGGCAGAATATCTTGCTGGTTTGCCATTGTCTTGCGAGGGAGAACGGCCGTTAGAAATCCGACATTCCGGTACTGATAATTTAACCCCAGACCTAAGACCTAATAATAGAACCGGATATAATTCATGCATGCTAATAAATATTTAGGAAAATGCGTTAGTCGTTGAAGTCAAATTTTGTTTTATTTTTTAGGAATATCTACAGTTATTATTTATTACATTTTGAAATGCAATGATTACTTCTGTTGCTCTTTCTAATGAACGTCGTAGGTCAATTCGAAGCATTTGCTGTACCAAATATCCGCCAAAAAAATAAAATAACATGAAGGAAAACTAATTCAGGGCGAAGACAAAATAAATGTCGAAATATAATTAAATGGCCTTTCGTTAATTAAAAATTTCATAATTCGAATATGGAATTTTAACGATTTGTTTATATTTTATTATGTTATAATACTTTATACTTTATGTGTAGGTTCTCTCCTTATTATCGGGTGCGTGATAACTGGGCGACGCTCACCTGGGCGACGGTCACCCGGAAGATGGACACCTGGGCGATAGCCAAGTGAGCGACGGGTAATTGGGCGACCGTCATCTGGGCGATAGAAATTTAAATATTAATAAAAAAGTATGTTAAAATTTTCTTAAAAATAATAATTAAAAAATTGCGTAACCTTACCCAACCCAACCTAACCTAATGTAATCTAACCGTCTTCTTAAATGATTCTACACATTTTTATATTTTATATATGTATATGAAAATATTTATTAACGAGTTCACTCATTTTAGACCTGCCAAATTACAATATAAATTGCATACAATTATGTAATTCTACACAATAAATATAAACTTAATAATTATAAGCCAAATTTTTCAGAATTTGTGTTTAAACCATTTTTCTAACTCCTTAAACAAAATAAATATTATTTACATTTACGGCCATTAGATCAACAGAAAAGTATGGTGATTTAATTAGGTTTGTTTGCATATTTGATCTATTATTTTGTCGCCCAGATGTCCGGCGCCCATGGTGACTATCGCCCAGTTGACTATCGCTCAGTTGACTATCGCTCAGTTGACTATCGCTCAGTTGACCTTCGCCCAGTTGACCATCGCTCAGTTGTCCGTCGGCTAGTTAACCGTGTCCACTATTATCGTAGTAATTACAGGAAATATTTAATTTTTTATAACTTGTTCATTAGATTTCAATGGTTTAAAGTTATTTATTCAACTAGACGTGATAATTCCAAGGCAACGTTGATCGTTTTTGGTGCTTAATTATTTTTTTTAGACATGGCTGCTTTACTTTGATTTTAAACGAAACAGTTGCTTTTGTTATTTTTTAATGAAGGGTTACGTGCAAAGTAAATTTCCAAGATAGATAAAGAATGATCTAAAGGATGGTTTAATTATCGACGAAAATAACTGAAGGGACAGGCGTTGTAAGATATTGCATCTCGAAAAAATTAATGCTACACAATCAAATTTCGGAAATTAACAATCTTTTTCATTTTATTGTGCTGTAGTCGTTCATTCATTTTTAATGTTGTAGTATCTACCAGACATATTTATTTCTTAGTTTTACTTAGCTTGGAATTCATGGTCAATGCTATTATTAAAAATGCAAATGATTTTTATGCGTAAAAAGACTTTTAAAAGATTAGTTTATTAGAATCTGAATGTGGGGAGACGAGATTGACAAATTCACACCCATTTTGGATCATTGAAAAATGTGCAACTTTTATATATTACTTCTATCCTCTCTGGATTGTTTGATATAGTTATTTGCCTCGCAGTTAAATAATTGGTTCGTATTTCATACTACAGCGTGGTGATAAAGTTGCGAACAAAATTGATAATTTTGTTTTTCAGAATTTATTTTATTTAATGAATATAAGAACATTGTGAAAAAGATTACCCAACGGAAGTGTTCACATTAACTACCATTGACCGGTTGGGATTGACCAGCACGTGTGTAAACACTTTGTACCCTTCACTTAATAATTTCCGTCCATTTTGGCATTTGACATACTAAACTCTTGTTGAAACCAATTGCTTGGGGCATATCAGAATCTTAATTGTTTGGAAAAGAAGAAGGAAGAAAAAGAAGAAAATTTAAATAGATGTGGTGGGTTGTATTCATTAAAAATATTTTCTGAATTATCAATTTTGCGCGGAACTTTATCATCAAACCTACGTATATTTAACCAATTCTAACATCTTCGGTATCAGTACTTATCAACACTGTGCTGTTTATCTTCACTGCAACTGTATACCATCAACGGAAATTTAATACAGAGATGTTCAATTTTGTTTCCAGTAACAACGGACAGGGTTCAATGGTAAACAATTCTCACACCACATGCATAGAGATAAGATACACAGCATATAAATGTAACGCGTTGTGACTCATAGATTAGCAAATTCACAGTGGTATGTGTATGACGCTACACATGCGGACTATTTTATCCTGCACATGAAAAACGCCCATTATCACGAGATCTTTAACACGATAAACGAACTTTTTCCGAATAACGATGAATGAACGTATTTTTAGTACACCTTTACTTCTAAAAACAAGTCCCCGCACGAAATGAATTCCTGAGAGGCAAATAAGGAGCATATTATTAAATTAATGTCAGCAAAATGCAAAATCGATGCTTAACCTGAATGCACCCTCTTAAATAATACAGTAATTTCGTTAAGCAACCGCGCGTAAGGGTATAATTCCCTAGTGAAAACTAACACCGTGTACCATATGGTAAATTAAAATGCGTTCACTTCAGAATCCATTTAGGTATTATTATACACCTACCTGTTTAACTTTGGTTCTCATGTTTTATTAAAGTGAGGGTGAAAGCCCAACTGTTGCTTCGCGTGCAGAACTAAGGGTAGGGCTATTTATACTTAACGGGTTTAATTGATAAAGAGAATCTAGTGAATGGGAAAACTTAACTGAATGAACAGCATGTAAGCTGTTCAGTTCAATTTATTGTGAAGAAAACACGGCGATAAACTGAATGTAGAACGGGGCAGGTGCAAATTATGATTGTTAATAATAATTGCACTCGACTCTGGCTTTAATTACGGCTTATCATTTTAAAGTGCTTATGTAACTATTACAAAGGCCTGCTCGACCCTGGGGTTATTATTAGTTGAGATTAAGTAAAAAGGTTATTTTATAACCACGCCTCACAATATGTGACATTATTCATATGACTTGCCGATCTTTATATTAATTTTCTCATGTAAACAAAATTAATGGCTTTACCTCAATTTAACAACCGTCTTCTAATTATGCGTTTGAAATGTAAAATTGTAATAGCAAGCCAAGTAGTAAAAAATGTGTAGGAAGCTGTTATAGTTCAATAAGAACTTCTAGAGGAAATGTTCAGGGCAATTATCAGTGACAACTATTGGAAACGATTTCCGTAGCCATACTTGAAAATATTTGTACATTGGGTTCTTGAAAATTCAACCACCACTACTAGTCCTATGCATGCCGTTTATTGGAATCACGGATAATGGTAGTATTCGGGCATTGTTATCACTTTTGCGAAGAACTGGCCGGACCTATGCGTCCACATTGGAAAAACATCGTTTATAATAATCATGACTTCGGTTTGCATCAATTTTTTCTTAGGATTCTTTTTATACGCGGGCAATATCCTTGTTTGCATGCATTTCTTGTATGTTTGCAGTTCAAGCTCCTGTGGTATATCGGACCTCTCTTTTCATTCCACAGGCTGGTTGGCAGCAACTAACTCAGTTCTATTCTATTCAGCAATGGCTGACGTTAAAAAGAGACGTGCTCTTAGCTTAAAAGAAAACAATTAACAGTATAGAACGGTTGATAAGTTGACGAAAATAAATCAGTAGAATACATCAGTATAATTAAACTTTTTGCAACCAGTTCCCTGTGAAATAAAAAAAAACGTATTGAAATAAAAGGCGCCCCTAAGAAACATGACAATTAAAATATTAAAAGAAATCGCACTGGGAAAGATGATCAAGTGGAATCTGCCTTAAAGCCCTGGTTCGCTAATGTCCGTGAACATGATACACGTGTAGATGGCACGTTGATGCGCCCGAAAGTGGAAGAACTTGCGAAGAAGCGAAAAAGCAACAGGAGGGTCTCTCCGTTTATTATTATCAATCTGTTATTGTAATTTAAAACCCTGAGTTCCGATGTGATCACTTTAACCAGTGTGCACTGTATTTTGATAATTATTTTTCTGATTTCCATAGACGAAAGAAACAATTGTTAACAATAACAACACTTAATGTCTGCCAAAAGTGTATTCGAATCGACGTTGCTTCTTTTAGACTACACGCTATTTAGTCAAACATTTTTTGCGGGTATTAGTAAACGAAAAGTACTTATACGAGGTTGGTAAATTAAGTAATGAGACTGGTAGCGTAGCGTTCGATCTGGCAACACTGGGACCGCGGGAGTAGAAGGGGCGGCAGGTGAACATGTGATACGCCTTCAGTACGAGTTTGAACTCGCTAGAGTCATTTGGTTGTCCATAGCGATTTTTTTGTCAAGGGCCCAGGTTTTTCGATGGGTTAAGGCATTTTCAGAAGGAAAAGAGTCGATTGAAGATGAACCTCGCAGTGGAAGACCTTCATTTCCAAGAACCGATGAAAATGTCGACAGAGTCCGGGATCTTGTGCGTTCAGGTCATTAGTTGACAGTCAAAATCAGGGAAGAGTTGAATTTGACTCACACTACCGTTCGTCAGATTTTGACCAATGAATTGGGGATGAGAAAAATCTGCACAAAAAATGGTTCCGAAAAACCTTTCGCAGGACCAAAGGGTCATCAGGAGGGAAAGGTGCCTCCATTTTTTGAAATCGATTGAAAATGGTTCCCATTGTCACTGGTGACGAGTCTTGATTGTTTGAGTACGACCCGGAAACCAAGCGTCAGAGCATGGAATGGTACACTTCAACCTCTCCAAGGCCAAAGAAAGCAAGAATGGGCAAGTTGAAGATCAAATGCATGCTGATTTGCTTTTTTGATAGCCAGGGAATCGTTCACAAGTAGTTTGTGCTTCACGGCCAAATGGTTAATCAACACTTTTACAGAGAGGTTCTTGAAAGACTTCGAAAAGGGGACATGCGTGTGAGACCAAACAAAAAAGAACAACTGGGTGTTGCATCATGACAATGCATCTTGTCACACAGCAATTTCAATAAACGATTTTTTGGCCAGAAGAACATTCCTGTGGCTCATCAGTCTCCCTATTCGCCCTACTTGAGTTCTTGTGACTTTTCCTCTTCCCGAGACTGAAAAATCACCTCAAGGGACGTCATTTTGGGACACTGAAAAACATTCAAACGTCTGTAACCGGCCAGCTGAAGGCTATACCAGTATCCGAGTTCCAGCACTGCTACGAGGAGTGGAAGAACCGTCTCTAGCGCTGTGAGGCTTTCCAAGGCAGTTACTTTGAACGAGACAATGTTGAATTGTAATTTTATTCGAATAAAAAAATTGAAAAAAATCAGTATCATTACTTAATTTACACACCTCATAACAACAATGTGATAATTATTCTTTATCCCAACGTTTAAAGAGTATTCACTAATTTACAACCCATACATTCTTTTGTCTTCTCAAGTTTCCGTGAACAGACACTGCCAAAACATGAAGTTGAACATTTTAAGATTTCTAGAAAACTTATAAATAGTTTATTTGTCATAATGTAAGTTTCATAGTATTAAGAATAAATTTTTCTTCCCAATCATTTCCCTTTTATATTTCGGTGTTGGGTTCTTTTCGCTCGGGGTTTTAATTTTTTCGCTATGATAGTAGTATGGTAGAGGACGTTCAACTCTTCTAACGACTGTCATGGAGTTAGTCTGGCAGTCGAGACGGACGTTTAATGTGCCCGCCGCTCGCACAAGGCGCCATGTTGACGCAACCTTGGGAATCACGTTCAACTACTGATTGAAGACAACGATCCTAAACTCTTCTGATCCTATAAGAATAAATTACGAACGAGAAATAAGAAATACTGTAAATTTGATTAATCCGTTCCAGACCCTAAATTTAAATTACAATACTTTACCTGTACTGTGGATAGCTACTGTAGATGCAGAGAAGGGATGGAAACATGTTATTGTTTGGAAGAGGAGTCTTCTTTCGCCCTTCTGACTCATTAAAAGCCTGGCCAATGAGATTTGTTCTTGCCTGTGTTTCCTGTGTTTTAATACTTGCCGGAAGTGTACCATGGTATTGTCATTGAATATATTTTATTGCTCTATTTGCTACTTCTTTGTTGGGGTAATATTTTTCCACAAAACTTTCTAACGTTTTGGAATCATATTCTTCATTAGTGAGCTAGGAATATCTTCCTTTTCCGTCTTTGTCGGTTGATGGAGAATCGAATGTTACGTTCGGTAACCCAGTAATAATGAAAAATGTGTTGGGTAATCGAGTTTATGTTTGACAATCGAGACTGTATTTTCACTAAAAGTTGGTCGAGAACCGAATTGTCCGAAAAGCAAGCCGTTCGAGAACAGAGGGTCCACTGCATTTAATTCGACATAATTTCTATGTAATGGTTGTTTTCTTAATTAAACTATTTTATACGTGTTTTTATATCATTTATTTGTAAAATTTTTGCGTACTATTTACATATGCAAGTACCACTGTTTGTCCCTACAAGGGGTGTTCGATTTCAGAAACTGGGTATCAAATAGCGAATAAAATTAAATATCGAGTATTATTCGATATATCGAAATTCGAATAAATATCGAAAAATTGTTTATTCAATATATCGAATAAATGTATTCTAATAATAACTTATTCGATAAATCGAACAATTTTTATTCATATATCATTATTCGATATATCGAATTATTCGATACATTATTCGAGTTACTCGAATAAGTACTAAATCATTTGAATACATATCGAAAAGTATGCAAATTGTATTACCTAAAAATAACTACCTAGTGCTAACACTTTTTCAGAATAATCATCAGGAAAACGTTGCATAAAAATTAATTTATTGGAGAAAAATTAGGCAATTAACAATTTTCTAGAAAGAGTAATCTCCTGACCTTTTATCTGATACAAGTTTTCTGCAGTGTAACTTTATAGGTATAGGTAAATACCTGCCTGATTCGGTTATTTTCTGATATTGTAAAGAAATTGAACAATAGTAATAGTAAACTCGGCTATTGAGTAATGCTAAGACTACCTAAGAATGTTTCAAGTAATGAACCGATACGTTGCTATTATATACAGTGGATGGCCATCACATTAGGACCAGTGCTAGATTTTTACAATTATTGAGTTTGGATATTTTTTCAAGTAAGTGTGATAACAAGAGAGTATTTTAAAGCGTATGTTTTCATGCGTAGTTCATTACTTTATTTAAATAAAATACAAACCAATAAAAATTCACACATTTACTATGGAAATATTTTTTTATAAAATATATACCAATTTTTGGTGAAACCGCCCTTGTTGACAATTTACAGCTTCAATACGCCTTGGCATGCTAGAAATACGTTTTTTTTATGGTTTCTGGCAAGTCAGGATTATGGTACCAGATTTCAATGATCTTTTCTATCAAAGCCTGCTTTGTCGTGGTTACTTCTTTCCGAATTTCTTGTTTCACGAGCTCCCAAATGTTCTCAATCGGGTTAAGATCCGGCGAATTGCCTGGCCAAGGCAAAACCTCGATTTTTTGTTTGAGATAAGCTATAACGCTTTTTGCCGGCAAATTCCTCCCCATTGTCAATTTTTTTCTTCGCCCTCATCACAGTCCGGTGAGGAACCTTAACCAATTTTTGCAATTTCTCGTTGAGAATAGTGTGTATTTTGCAGGAGAGCTTTGATTTCTCCTACTTTTTTAGGTGAAACATCACATTTCTTCCCCATATCTGAAAATTTCAAGTGATAACTTAAGAATCATGAATTCTAATTCTAAATTCTAAAAAATATTAAATTTACTACTTACCTTTCAATTTACCTCCTTTAACAATATTATAAACAATTAAGTCCGAAAATACAATAAAAATCACAAAAATTTGGAGAAAACACACGTGCCAATAATAACCTTCAAAGTCCCAGTTCTGGCAGATTGACTTTGACAGCTGACAGTTTACAGTCAGTATTTCCAACTGACAATTTTATGCGTATAATATAGTAAGAATATAATGTATTCTTTGAGGCTTTCGCGGTTTCTCGAACTGTCAATATTACAATTTACTTTCGGCTTAGATCGCGTCGTCATTTGGGAACTACACCCAGCATTATCAGGAAGGACCGACCTGCAGCTTGTCTGCCTTTACAAGCATTTGCTCTAGAAGTTTGAGCCATATTTGTTCGTAGGCCCTGCCTGCCTAAACAGGGCCGTGTGCTTATATTAATCAAACCTTGGGGTGGACAAGGATTTGATCTTGATGTATTTTGTTTGCCAGGACAATAATACTTAATCGGCTTATGCATGTTAGCTGTTTGTACAGGTCGGTCCTTACAATGCTGGGTGTAGTTCCGAAATTACGACGCGGTCTAAGTCGAAAGTAAATTGTAATATTGACAAGAATATAATGCTCTCATCATTTAATAAATAATAACACATATAACGATAAATATGTGAAATTGAAGGGATTACATATAAAACATTGCAAAAATATTATGTGGTCCTAATTTGATGGCCACCCACTGTAAAGTATTAAACTACTATTTAAAATTTTTTGTTTGAGTTTTTATTCTGTGGGACTTTATACGAATAGTAGTTTTATTCAAACGGATGAGCATTTATTCGAATAAATTTACTCGAATAGTAATTTATTCGAATTATCGAATAAATAATTCTACGAATAATTTTGTATGTATATCGAATTATTCGATATATCATTCGAATTATCGATACAAACGCACAGGGCTAGTCCCTACATAATGACTGATCATGACAATAGTGTTCTGAATATTTTTTGGTATTTGGGACTTGTAAAAGACAATTTTATTTTAGATTTTTGGAATAATACTTAAATTAGATAGAAAGTACCCTTGGTGCGTAATTAAGCCAAAGTGTGCCTTTGTCACAACAATTTTTGCACATCTGGGTGCCATAATTTTCACCGGATCTGGGACAGGGTTTACATAGGTTCCGACATTGTCGTCGAAATAGTTGTTAGTTCCTTTCAAGATTCTGACCAGTGCGATGCACCATTCATTCGATTGGCACGATTTTGTCATAAACTCAACAAATTATAAAAAGATAAAATTAAATATTTTTCGTATTACTCCATTAGAAGGAAGATAATTATTTTATTCATTAATAGTTTTGTAAATAAAGTTCGTTAATAATTAACAGTGCATTTATTTTTACAATTACTATTATTCATGCTGGCACATCAGTGCAAACCGTGCTTTCATTAATAAAGCACAACTGAAAACATTGATATTGATTTAATTATTAACCAATAGGCTGCTTTAGCAAATTCGTTGTAATCAAACTAGTCTCCTAATTTCTAGCAATAAAGTTTTTATATACGATCAGTAATAAATTTATTTTTAATGCCAAAGAACACATTTGATTATAAAAGTATTTTAAAAGTTTACACATTACGTGACCACAATATTTTGTCATAATATTGAAAAGTGACTATGAAATATCACACCTATACATAACGTGTATCACATAAGAACGGGTCATAAGTTGAAAAAGCTGCGGGCCGTTTGAGCGAGGGGTAAACACGTAGGAAGTTTGGTGTACATGTGGTAGGTAGTTCAGCGATAATTTAGAGTAGGTTCGAACTACTGTGACTTCTGCTCTATTGTAGTTATAGGGATATTTATAACTATCTCAAAGAAACAAAAATGTTGCCCCGCCGACCATTGCATATAACATCATCGCGAAATTAAAAATTTCCTAGAAAAGATATTCTCTGTGGGCGTCGGCAGATATGGGGGCGAGGACTGTCCGTAGGAAAAACATTGTTATTATTCATTCAATAACGAAATATATTTTGTTTTATATGGGAAAAACTGTAGCCAGCTAAACACGAAGTTTGATATTTTTATAGGAATGACACTCTGCCAGTCTGAGATCTTAAAATGCTGTATATAAAAAAATCATCCAACTTTAAATTTAATTATATGATTATAGTCTAAACATCGAGATATCAGTTTAAAATAAAATTACAAACATGTTTTAAAAATTTTAAAATTAATTATTGTTTTGTAGATGTCGCCTTTTCACACTTCGATATAGATAAAAATTCTGATTTGAAAATAGCTACTAAAGTTGGAAATTTTTATTCTGGGAATTAACAATTGTAGAATTCATTTTTATATTGTCTGCTATAATTTTCATCATTTTCGTACGTGTAAGGCTTAGAAAGTAATATATTCATTAATATGAAATTCTGTAAACAGTTAGTGGTAGACTATATGGTGTAAAATAAATAAAAATAGAATATGAAGGAAGTAATCTAAACGTTTTAATGTCCAGTATACAAAGTGTATGTAATTATTTCATAAACAATACGTTATCAAAAATGAGGATTAAACAAATTATCTATGAAAATACTACATATTAGGGCCCATGTCCACTGTAAACAATTTAATAAATCGTTTTTATAAAAACTCATAACGTCATACCCCACACAAATATTTTGAAGGTGTGTAACACTAAATGAGTTTTTATAAAAATATCAGCTGCTGTTTGTAAACAAACGAGAAGTGAGGTTATTTTGTACTTGTGTATTAGTTAGGTGTGGTTGCATCATGTGAAACATAAATTATTAGTAGGATTTACAACAAGTACGTTAAAGTAGCATCTAATTTCAAAGAGAAAACACAAACTTGCCAAAAATTCTTTTAAAAGGCTTTAAGCCAGTTGCCGATAATCCGTGTTTACGTGGGTATTCATATTTTCAGTTGGTGGGGCGTCAAAAGCCAAATCAGATGTAGGGTTTTATTAAAAAAAGTAGGGACGGTTCCATTTTATACAACTGTTTTGCGTGACTTTTTTTATAAAACTGCATGCTTGTAAAATCGTTTTTATATAAAACTTTTAATAAATTATTTACAGTGGAATAGCAGCTTTCGAGCAGTATGTTCTATCTTTAAATTCTGAATATTTTTGTATCAGAAACACAATGACATGTTTGCATGTTTGTTAAGTGATCATCATTCTCCTTGGACCTTGGTTATATTTCTACCAGCATTCTTTTGGGTAGTATCAATTGGAAAATCATCACTGTTTTAGTTATTCGATTCATACAGTTTATTTTAATTACATTAACAACATGGTTTCCCACAACAATCATAAGTTGAATTTGTACTTGTAATAGTTATAGGTATGTTATGTATATTTACACATTAAAGAGCGATCGAGAAGTAACCCGATCATGGTTGCCTTTGTAACAGAATCTGTCTGTGATTAGACAGTTCACGGTTGAAGTTTTCGCCAACCCTCTCGCCATATTTTCTTAGATATTGCTGATTTATATCTTATTTATTAATTTTAGATTAATTTACATTTACAGTCGAACATCACAGAAACTGCATGATGGGGACTTCGCAAATTATGAACTAATGAAAGACATACTTTTTTGTTACTTATGTTGGGTTACCTTAGGAGGGGAGTTTTTTGTTATCTACTTAAGCATGAAGGAAACACGTTAGAGAACAAACAAAATTTTATTTTTCAACATAAGACCATAGAACGCTTACATACGTATTTCAACGTTTTGTTACGGGCCAAATCTCGCTACGAGAATTATGGGACAAAGAAAATCGCACGTTGGCGTGCTAAGAAATTTTTGGTACAGCCAAACGCGCTTTTCTTGGACCCGCAAACAAAAAAAGATGGTAAAGGCCAGCGGCTTGACTCAGGGCTGGAGGGGGGGTTCGCTAAAATTGCTTATAGAGGAAATGCTTAAAATTGTGTACAGGATGCGTCGAAATAAGTGGGCGCCACCTTTCTAGTCCAGCTGGTTTCAAGGTTCTTGTGAAAGGCCAAGGACCCACAGCTACGGGAATCGAACTCACCTTTCTTTTGTGCTTTTTCCTAGATCTTAAAGCTTGCAAAATCCTTACACAGCAAGTACAAAAGACACAATAAGACACAGTAAACTTTAAAACACATATAATGATATGAATATTGGTAAAATATGACAAGTTTAACACCAAAAATCCGAATTACAGGATCTTAATTCTTGAGCGCTCGGAGAATAAAACTTGCCGTCGTTGACACACAATATTTATGTTAAAATGACTGTGTGGGTCAAAGGCGTAAAGTTTACAGGAAATGATAGCATAAAATTAGCGTCGGTATATAATTAATGCAAAACAAACAGTGGCTTCAGGTCACTGTTAATAATTTTTTTATCGATGTAACAACAAAGTCAATACATTTGAATTTTGCAAGATACGCGTGCCAAGCCGAAAGTTACTTTCCACAAGCACAAAACTTGGTAGTTTTTACCTTTCGTGGATGAGAAGGCTTCGCACAAGATCAAGGTGTCGAATCCATGTAGAAACGGGAAGAAAGGAGTGGTTGATCCTGGGAGATGTTGACTTCGGCGATGCCAGACAGGGCTATATCCGAATAATCGAGGAGATCAACCCCCTGAGCTGCTCTATTTGATGGGGAGCAAACTGCTGTCAACGATGTCAGCAAAATTCTCGAGAACGACGGAGCGAACCAAAAACCAGGCACAGCACTTGTACGATTTATTTATTTCCCCCTTTAACCTCACAAAGATCCGAAC
>JABXWE010006714.1:0-30085 GCA_014611495.1 Limonius californicus
GATTTAACGAAATTTGTGAAACTATTGAAAATTCCCCATTTTAGAGGTGTGTATATGCGTAATAACTTACCAAAAAAAATCTATAAATTGGAAAACGGTATAGTAAACCTTGACGATACGTTAGGGGAAGGTACTCATTGGACTGCGTACATCAAACGTGATAATAACATTTCTTATTTCGATAGCATAGGACATATGAAACCTCCTCCAGAACTATTGAAATATTTTCGAAGTGACGGAAGCAATAACAAAATTATATACAATTTTGATAGATATCAAAACTGAAATGCTTATAATTGTGGACATTTATGTCTACAATTTTTATATTATAATACCTAAAATTTTTCTAGAAATCCTCAGTATTGTTTTAGTTTTGCTTGTGGTTGCTTCAACATGTCGCTTATATTGACACTTACTGGGGAAGGCATAGGGGAAAATGAAGACACGAAAAAAGCCATTCTTACAGCAAATTTTAACCCACCAATTATTTTGGATGAAAACAGCTCCTACGTGTTAGGTTTAATTAGCTTTGAAACTTTTAATACTATACCAAATATAACTGAAGGTAACAATGTATTTTACTTCTATCCTACAAAAATTATTAAATCTAAATCTACGTTCACGAATTTATTACCTGAAGGTCCACCACCCGAAAATGGCTCATTATCCCCAATTGATACCCTAAATGATGCAGACTTAAAACAAAAGTATAAAACGATTACGCTACCTACTGGATCCTACGAGATTACTGATATCAATAAATTTATAAATAGAACACTGAGTGATTCCTACAAAGAATACGTAAATATTGAAGCTGACAACAGCACATTAAAAACTAGAATAAAAAGTACGATGCCTATTAGTTTTGAAGCAGATGATTCTATAGGTTCATTGCTAGGGTTCAAAAAAAAAGTTCTACCTGCGAACGTGTGGTGCGAATCTGATAATAGAACGCAAATATTAAAAGTAAACTCCCTTCTAGTAGAATGTAACATATCAAGTGGTTCCTATAAAAATGGCAATCCGAAGCATATTATTTATCAGTTCTTTCCGACAGTGCCTCCTGGTTATAAAATAGTCGAATGCCCTAATCCTGTTATTTATTTACCAATTAACGTCTCAACCATAACTAATATAGTAATTCAAATATTGGATCAAAATGGTAATCATGTCAGTTTTAGAGGTGAAACCGTAACGGTAGGTCTTCATTTAAAGCAGCTGTAATGGGTTTTAAATATATTAAAACTTACTACCGAAAAAATCTTTCAACTCCGTACTCTTACCCAAATAAATATAAAAAAACAATACGTAGTCCACAAATTAGTACCGTAGAAACCGTCAACCAACTAACACCTAGTAACATAGCATTTCTGCACGCCGTTGGATTTGAAGTTTTAAAATGAGTATCTTAAACGTTAGCCAAAAAGCTTTGGTTGACAATTCCATCGCTAGTTTCGAATTTCATACTCATCAGCCGTATACTACGAGATTTGATAACAATGATGAAATTCGAATACCTGTACATGAAGAAACTGCCACCCTAATTTCTGCAAGTTACCTGTACTTGGAAGGTTCTTCGAACTGCGAATTTATCAATAATGGTCCCCTATTTCTATTTAGCGAAATTCGTCATGAAATGAGCGGGTTTGTAACCAGTTCTATAAACCGTCCTGGCATAGCAGCTACAATGAAAGGATTCCCATCATACACAACAACTGATAATATCAAATTACAAAATGCTGGATGGTTTCCTACGACTAAATCTAAAATTCTTACAAATGGAAAATTTTGCATATGCATCCCTCTTAAAATGCTACTGGGATTTGCGGAAGATTATGAAAAAGTTATTATAAATATGAGGCAAGAACTTATTTTGGTTCGAAGCAATAATGATATTGATGCTGTAATATCTACAGTTACACCAGCACCCAATCCTGAAATTAATATTGATAAAATATATTGGAAAGTGCCTCATGTAAAAGGCGGCCTGTCAGAAGAATTAGCTTTAACCAAATATATTGGTAAAAATATTGATACTCAAGTAGCATTTAGAAGCTGGGATTTGCATGTATATCCTGCTGTTGAAGAAACTACTACACATACTTGGCCCATTAAAACATCTCCAACATTAGAAACTCCTAGATACATTATATTAGGATTCCAAACAGATCGCGAGGGGAAGATTAGCAAAGACATGAGTAAATTTGACAATTGCAATATACAAAACGTTCGACTATACTTAAATGGTGAACGCTATCCTTACGATAACCTTAATATCGATTACGTCAATAATAAATTTGCTACTTTATACGAAATGTTTGCACAGTTTCAATCCTCATATTATGGTAAAGAGAATGAACCTTTATTAAGTCCTCAGGAATTTAAAGAAATCGCACCATTAATTGTTATAGACTGTTCTCATCAAAAAGATACTTTGCAAGCTAAGTCTGTCGTAATACGATTAGAATACGAAACAGGTGCAAATGTTCCAAAAAATACGTCGGCATACTGTTTAATTTTGCATGATCGCGTTTTTACCTATAACGCTCTGACAAAAGCTATTAAACAGCTTTAATCCTTTACTAATATTTAACTGTAGTTATTGTTGAAACCAACTAGTAATGTTGGTGCGGTGGAAACAGACGGATGATGAGCACACTCTCAACTATTTCGTCACGGAAAAAACTTTTTGCGAAAAAATTAAAATTACACATAAAAAATTTAAAATTATTGAGTAATTCCATACAACAGTACAGTTGTAATAAACAGTTAATTATTGCATTCCAAAATTTAAAAATTTAAACATGCTTATTGTGTTGGATGTGCAGGGTTTTAAAATTGCCCGCAACACTTTTGCACCCAAAGAATTAGCTGCATATGACGGTTCCACTATATCACATTACATCTTTCGACCACCATTCCCGTTACGCTTTTTACCACGAGATTTCGAAAAACAAGCTACTTGGGTGATTAACAACCATCACTGCATCGATTGGAACGAAGGCTTTACACCAAACTTCGAGTTTCGAGCTGTTTTACAACGAATACTTCGAAATGCTACCATAGTGTATGTGAAGGGTAAGGAAAAAGCAAAATTTCTGAAGAAGTATACAACTATACCAATTACAGAGATGAATGAACAACCTGCTCTAACACCATCTGAACCTTTATGCATGTATCACTTGAAATCACCATGTTATTGTGCATTAACGAATGTAATATCTATGTATAAAAACAATTTCACTTAGTCATACATCAGCAGAAACTGTATTAAAATTAAACAATAAAAAAGTACTCTCTCTAAAAAGTTTTTTATTAAAACGTAATATATTCACAGAATACAAATTACAAAATGTATATATTTTAACGCAACATTATAATACATTTACAGGAGTTTACAAATAAATGAATTAGACATTGAGGATTACAAAAGTGTTTGTAGAAAATAGTTGATGAATAATAGCGTTCATTTTAAACACTGCAGAATAACATAAGACAAGTTGGAATTATCATGCGTTCAAACTGTGTAGGAATGGTAGTTATAACCTACGTATCTATTGAGATAAGCATAACTTTGTAACAACCAGATCGAATGTGCTACTAACATATCCCGCATTTGACAGTGTCAAATGCGGGATGGTATGCCAGTATCACATCGATAAGGTCGTTACAAAGTTATATTTAGCTCAATCGATACGTAGATTCGTACTACCATTCCCACATAATTTTAACACTTACCAAAACCAATTTAACCCTGTTGTCGCTGCCTATGTTTCACGATTTTTTTAAATAAATCTTCAAATTCTAGAATTCTTCTCTGAAATCGTAATCTATCCGCAGCAACAGTTATCCAATATGATTTTCTAGCCTCTGTATATGCAAATTTCCACGCAACCATAATATGTGTTTCAGTTTTGGACAAATCGAAATTAACAGAACGGTTTTTCTTATTCGGTGATTTCATCATTAATATACTTGCGAATCGTTACACAATAGGAAACCAAACCAATTCGTTCCAAATTTGACAATAGGCAGTTGACACAAGCTTCTTCTTTTAAAAACTCTTTACAATAATTTGAACCGTCAACATACTGCTTATAGAGTTTTTTAAGGTCCTCCTCCTCTTCCTGGGTTAATGGAATTTTTGAGTATACAGTTTCATGTTCGGCATCGAATGCTAGAAGATCGAGCGTCTCTTTAACATAATGCACAGCACTAATTAAATCCGTAGGTGTGGTAAAACTTTCAGCTGCGTAAAGCATATACATTTCTCTTAGGTACTGGCTGGTTGAAGATCGTCTCGCAACTTTTATACATTATCCCCACCTCTCAGAGATTTGCCAATGGTAGCCATTTCTACATCGGCTAAAATTATTTCTGGCGAAAATTTAATCATTTCCATCACACAAATAGCATTTTCGGATTTGGCTTCTTTAAGCGGAATAAGAATGTTTTCAATATTAATTATTGCATCTCCAGATAACTCGGAAACGGCATTTATAAGGTTAGAGTAGAATGTTTGAAATTTTAGACTTTTTAAATATCCCCATTTTGATTCAATCAAAGCTAAGAATGACCACAATTCACTTACAGTTTCAGATCCTAGAAAGACGCCTGGTGCCGTTTTATCAGTTATATGAATAACTTTGTTACCGTTAATAGTTTTAAAGTTGATCGTTTTTGTTGACGTAAATTTTATAGGAAGCGCTTTACTTTGACTATTATAAATGAAATTTGTTATGTCTTGTTGCCATTCCAGGAATTTAACCCATTCCATTTCTTCGAATAGGACCCAATCATTTTTCATACCATACAACAGTATTACCGGAGAAAATGGTGTTTTACTATTTATGCCTACACATACGCATTTAGTTTTCGACTTATTTAAAAAATAAGTTGATCTATGTAGCAACACCGGAGCATTTGGAAAATATTTTCTCATATTTTCTTCAGAAAAATGGTTTTTCAGCTCCTCAACACTATTTAATAATTCCTCAAAGCCTGCATTTTGATAATGACTTCTTAAATTATCAGCAGTAAAATGATTATGCATATCTTCAGCAGCCTTTAATATTTGATTCACATACTCCACTATAACACAAACATTTCTCAAGATTACACATTATTCAAACAACAAACCGAAATAATTCAAAACTTACTTTTATAAATATACGAGATATCAAATCACGAACTATTGCGTTAGTTTTCTAATGCACCTTATAAGATAAATTTAAAGTTATATATGTGTGCTAATATCAAAATTAATCGGGAGTAGGGGGAAGGGTGAGAGGGGTTTCAAGGTTATCTAGTTTCAAGGTTTTCTATTTTCAAGGTTATCTATTTTCAAGGTTATCTAGTTTCAAGACTGTCTAGCTTCAAGGCTGGCTAGTTTCAAGGTTACCTAGTTTCAAGGTTGTACTTAACCATTTTACCGAATTTTATTAGGAGTGGGGATCTAGGCGGAGTCTGTTTTCAAGATTATCTATACAACCAATTACAAATCCAATATTCCTTACAGACCTTGAGAAGGAGTATATAAGAATTGTTCCACGTGTATTGTAATTATAAAATTTTAAAGATGTCACAGTTATATTGTGATGAAAATTCTATTGAGATTGATATTGATATGGAGTATGATTTAGAGGATGAATTTGAACATTATTATGAGACATTTACAAAATTTGTCAAGGAAAATGACTTTTTAAGCAAAAATGGGAAACTTGTTGCTAGGAGTGTCATCACCTACGACCTGGAACTTGATAATTCGGAACTGATATCGGAGGAGATTATCTTTGAAACCACAGCAAAAACCATAACTACACCCCTGGCAGACTGGTTTGTGTTAAACATAGAAGCCCCAATAAACGCTTTTATTGACGAACGCCGTAATGGTAAATTGTGCCGGCTCACATTTTATTGGGAATCCACAAATGGGCCGACATGTTAGTTTATAGATTATTCTAGTCATACCTAAGTTTATATTTATCAGTATTATGTTATTTATTAATTTTATTATTATTACTCCCTAGCCTTAAGTATATGTATTATGATTATAAATAAATTAAATATTAACCAACACTGAAAAATATTTTTTAAGTTTTGTGGTATGATGAAAGTGGGGAAATAAACGCTATCATAGAGGAGTGCCTTAATGTCACAAATTGTGCCGACTCGCATTTACTGGGAATCCGCAAATGGGTCGGCATATGTATTATATTATTTATTAATTTCATGATTATTATTCCATAGTCCTAACTATATATGCATTATAATTATAAATAAATAAATTAAATTTTATCCAATATTCAAAATATTTTTTGAATATTATAAAAGTGGTATAATGAAAGTGGGGAGCTGAAAGTGGGGATAATGTTCTATATAAGTATAGCCTACTAAGTTGCAGCAGTTCCATTCTAATAGTATAATGGATTTCGAATATCCAAAGTGGTTTAATGTTGGAGATTTAGATAAGAACCCTGCAGAGCGTCGAGACATTGAAAGGTTGACTGAGCTGCAAAAACAAGCGTTTATTACATTAGTTCTAACGCCAAAAGAAAAACGAACTCCACACAAACTACGAAAAGCTGGTGTCATACGACCTGATTTCTCTACATATTATTTTTCCAAATCTTGGAGTCGAACAAAGGAAGCTGATAAAGAATACTATCTTTCTGATGGTTTCCTATCAAAATGGTTAAGAAGTGGATACATACCCAATGAAGATTTACCAACAAGTAGGTTATCCAATGCAGATTTACCTACGAGTAGCTCTTGGCAGCAACAGAAGTTTATTAAAGGAAATCCTAGTGTTAGTGATTATGATTCCCGTTCGATGATAAATATGTCATTTGCTCTGGTGCGAGAAAGTAATTGTCTTTTAAACGATTGTTATTTACCTTATGCTAAGTTTGATAATATGTATTTTTATAAAGCTATAATTTTAAATTGTGTATTATATAAAGCTACAGCTTATAATAGCTATTTTGATGATTGTAATGGTAAAAGAGATATAAGTATTCTGTGTGCTAAAGAAATTAAAGAACAAGGACTATTAGGTATAGATTTAAATGATTACGTTGATATTGATCCTGCTAATAAATATAACTGAAAATAATTTTTTGTTTTATTTCTAAAATCCTATTAAAATGCTGGGCTTATGAAAGGTTAATCACAAAGCTATTAATAAATTTGTAGAGAGTAAGCAATAAGAGCATAAGAGTCTATACTATTGTGGTAGGTATTATGTCTATATTTGCAAGCATTTATTTACTACATTTTCACATAGTATTTTATATGTGATTATATATTCACCAGTGATTCCGACGGTAATGCAACTTTGTTTAAATAAATACTTTTTATTATACATCATGACCTGTGTTCTATTTCTATTAATAAGTTTGACCTTAACATTATATATTAATAGCCTGACCATAATATTTTAAAGTGGTCTGACCTTGACGCAAGTGACCATGACATTAAAATAGACTAACCTTGAAAGAGGTTGGTGGGGGGTGACCTCGGGAGGCTCCAGAACTCTCGTTCTTCCTCTACTTATGATATTTATTATACTTCATGTATTACCAAATTACTGAAATCAATTATGATCACAGCGCCTTCCGTGGCCTACCTTGACTGTACATCATACATAACTATTATTTTATTAATCTTAAAGAACTAAATTGTATTATTATTATTAAAACCCCATCAAGTCGTATGCACAATTTTCTCTAGTTATGCTTGCGTTATTTCGAAGCATGCTTGGCGAATTTTAATACATATGTCTTCTCTGTTTTAAATATCAATATTATACACGTTTTGTTTGAATAATCCCCACAGATTGAAGCTCAATGGCGTTATATCAGAGAATCTAGGTGGCCAAAAAATTATAGGGCTGTCCAGCGCAAACGAAAATTCTGGTTTAACAAATTGTACTATTTCTACTTTTTCAGCAATGGTTAGGAGGTGTATTTCAGCCATTATTTAACTTCCTATTTAAATTGCAAGTTCATAAACGTTTTGATTTACATGGAACTCTTTGTTAAAAAATGGCATTTTAATTTATTTATCATTATAGTATTATAAATTATTAAAAATCGAAAATGTTTAATTAAATTTGGATTTATGATTTTATGATTCTAAACAACTTTTCTTAATATTTTTTTCGATAATTCTAGGCCTACTACGATTGTTCAACTTTCCCCGTTTATAATTGATAGCAGTGGACTACTGTATGGCAGTAAAATTATTTAATAAATTTAATAATAATAACTCTTTTAAAGGGTAAGTATAATTACTCAAAAATTGAAATTGATTAGAAAATAAATAAAGAAGATACAGGGGTGTCCAGGTAAAAAGTGCACACACTATAGAAGACATTGACAGACAAATGAATAATTTTTTCCTAGAAACGTCAGGTATTAACATTAATATATGTCAAGTTTCAGGTGCCTCTATAAAAGTTATACATTTAATATTACTGTTGGTCCAAGATACGGTACGGTACTTTCTCAGTGCTGCGACCAATTTGGGATTAATAGATTTAGATGATTTTTGAAAAGATTTGTAAATCTGGGTTCATTACGGCAGAATATAGAATGGCGGCATCGCGGTTCCCCGTCCCCCCGAATGTTTTCTGTGACTTCATCGGCCGGAAAGAAAATGGTAACAGTGTTTCGGGATTCTGATGTTCTTCTTGTTGATTATTTACCACGTGGTCACACAATAATGGGAGACTATTATAAAAAACTCGTACCAAAAGTTCGTGAAGCTATAAAGTAAAACATGCGTGGAAAATTGACAAAACTCCCGCTCACAAGATCTATGTTTCTACGGCTGCTGTCCACAATGCTGGATTTGAAATTTAAGAACGAGCCCCATATTTATCAGATCTGACACTCAGTGACTTTCACCTGTTCCCCAAATTAAATGAACATCTTCGGGGAACTAATTTTTCGGACGATAAAGAGGTGATGGCTGCCGTGAATGAGTGATGTGCAATGCAGGACAAGGGGTTTTTTCTAAAGGCATATTCAAGCTCTACGTCATCGTTATACTAAGTGTGTTAACCTTTTAGGGGATTATGTTGTACGTGTACGTACAAACACCCAGAAAAATCTAACTACGCTAAACACTTATTAGAACACAATCATGCATTGACATCAAATAGTATAATGAATTGGAATAAATTGGCATCAAGTATGCCTTCAAATTCACGAACACACTGTAACGAACACACCTTTAATGAATGAGAAAATTGAGCTCATAAATTCCCCGCTAATGGAAGTTTTGGAATAGAAGACCTGAGCCAGGTCCGAAACCAAGACACAAATGTTTACAGTATTAATTAAAACACAAAAATTAGATAAATCCTGTCGAAATTGTGACTACTATTATTATTATTAAAATATAAATATGAATTTTAACGAAGTAAGACCAGAAACAGTTAAGAAATTAAAGGTTGAAGCTTTTTTTTGTTTAAATGAATTATCTTCAATTATTTTGTCATTCTCTTAAATTAAAAATTATTTTCGCACAAAAACGTAAATGTAATTTTATTAATATGAGGAACATTAGAAAAATAAAATATTAATTTAAACTAAAATGTTTGTTTTGATTTCAATAAACTTTTATGTTCATTTTTTTCAGTTTGCTCAAAAATGGGCCTATATATTGAAATGAAGTTAACGGTTGTATTTTTATGTATTATACATGCTGTACTACATTATTCTACTTTATACAACGTGTTTCTATAATAGTTAATCAACGTTTGAGAGCATATAAAACAGGAAAAATAAAGACGAAAATCATCAATAAAATTTTTTGCAAACGTGTGTACTAAGGGAGATACAGCCCCTTAATTGTCAGCTTCTAAAGATGATTTTATTTTAATATCTCGAAAACCATAAGTGATAAAATGATAAAATTTGGTATAAATAAAATCCTTGTTATATTTTATCAGATAAAATTAAAATAATTTAAATAACTTATCCAGGGGTGTTTCTAACGAGCAGTGCGAAGGGTTGCACAGCAGCCCTTGAGTTACCGTGACACTCGCCTAGAGTAAGCACCATATCAACATACTCAGAAAATGAGCATTGAGGCATTTTTGCACTTTAATTCAATGTGTCAATAATTTAATCTGTCAATAATTACGGCATTTATTTCCATCGCCTATTGTTTTTGTTTTTATTGAATTAAAAAATTTAACTGATTATTAGATTAAAATTGAATTTACTCTAACACGGTGCGTTTTATCGAAGTTTATAAAGAGTGCTTTTTTTTCTTAAAATACCTTGATTTACCATAATTTTCAACAAAAACATTTAAAAAATTACTGACGCACTGCTCGTTAGAGACACCCCTGGATAAGTTATTTGAATTATTTTAATTTTATCTGATAAAATATAACAAAGATTTTATTTATACCAAATTTTATCATTTTATCACTTATGGTTTCCGAGATATTAAATTAAAATCATCTTTAGAAACTGACAGTTAAGGGGCTGTATCTCCCTTAGTATACACTTTTTCAAAAAATTTTATTGATGATTTTCGTCTTTATTTTTCTTGTTTTATATGCTCTCAAACATTGATTAACTATTATAGAAACACGTTGTATAACTATAATTAAACATTATTGTTTCATAAAAATCAAATACTAAATTTTACAGTGTATTGTCAACGCAAGATTATGGAATTTAATGTTTTGCGTGATAATATTTGATTTTTATTTTAATTCTAATCTTAAATCGCCCAAAAACAGATATGTTGAGAAAAATTTCGGTTTAATTTTAAAATAATTTTATCAGATTTCATTATTCTGTTCTTTTGCGTTTAGAACAAATTTAATATATTTTATTAGAATATCCGTATCTGTTTTTTCTCACTCATTCATACTACCGTCCCCCCCCCGGAACCGCTTTCGCATTACTTCAGGGGGGTGCGGGCGTGCCTTACATACTAAAGATTCATGCAACATGCACCCTAAACTTAACTAAGCAAATGCGGTCGCCCCAGTCGGGATTCGATCGCCCCAACGGAGCAACTGCATTTACTGTGACCTCGAGTGGCCAATGCGTTCTCGCACTAGACCACTGCGGTCCCAGAATATCCGTATCTAGAAACCTGTTTTTATTTTCATTTCAATTTCAGTTTGTCTAAATAGAAGTAGATTTAACAAGTTTAACGTATGATATTGTTGTTTATGTAACAAATATACAGATCGTCTCTGTTTTTTTGGAAACATAGGAAATACATGAGTGCAACAAGGAGGTGGGATAAAAGATAGAGAAATGATATATAGGGTTTGGGGAAGGGAAAATAAGTATCCATGGACACCAACAAATAGTATGCCTTGACCGTATTAAATTTAATTTAATGTCATTTTGGTCTATTTGTCATATTACATTTAATTTCCAAATAATTGTTAATAATTTCGTTAATTTTGTATGAAATTCTTTATTTGCTTTGATAATACTATTCTTTATTATTTTGTACTGATTTTAATTATTATTGACATGCATGTCACATACAATTACATTTATTATGTCAAATATGTTAAATTGATTTTCATAATAACCATAGATACTTAAATTCCCCACCTTTCATCTCCTACGGTCTGTCCTTGTTGCACTCATTGCTATGTTTCAAAAAAAATCGAGACAATCTGTATGTCATTACATTATTACTTTTCCCCTCACAATATGATTAAGGGGATCCTAAAACAACTTGGCAACCAAAAATTAAATATACCTTTTTACGTTGATAAACCATTATATCCTTTCCCTGTCTATCACGGGAATTAGGACGGTATACCTGAATGCTGGAGAACGAACTACAGCCGACGTAAAAGACAATACGTATAATATACGATAAAGTAAATTGGTAACACAGTCTTAGCATTGTTCTTATTGTGAGAAAATCAGGTAAATTTTGAGATTGGGGCTGTATCCATTATGTTCTTAAAGAACGGTAGCTTCAATGTTATGTTCGTTTCAAATTTGCCGCTCTATATGAATTAATTCCGTAATTTGTTTGCCGCTTCGTAAGAATTAATAACGTTATTTTAATTACAGTCTTATTTTGGGTTACCGTTTCGTTATTTTGTTTTGTCTTTCTAAGTTTGAGTTATGTTGACAGTTCCCTTTTGTAGGCTCAAAATTACCGAAGGTTGTTTTTCTCGTACGCAACCTTAAACACTTCTCAGAATTCCCCTGTAGCCGCGTCAGCATATCGCCTCCCGAAGGTTTTCTCGAAAATCGTACGTGTCCCTTATTCTAGAACATTTCATTACATGTCGAAATATGGTGCAATTTTTTTCAAGGAGTCAGCCTTCGACCGTTCCTGGCTCCGGTTTTTCCCAAATTACATCTTAAGAGAAGGGCCGTAAATAAATCGAGTGGGCAATAAGCTTAGGTTCGAGACGAACGTTCAACTAGAGCGGGTTTTTTTCGCGGCACCTGTTAAATTAAGTATCGTACCGAATATTGCTTTAGGCAATTAGTATCATTTCGACAAAGTGGAGTCGGGTCTATATCAGTTTTAACAGTGTAGCCTGACTACAGAACAATCAATTGTGATTGTTTTTTTCTTCGATTTATTCGGATAAAAGCGTTGGAACCCGTGAAAAGGTGATTGTTGGGAATAATCTACTTCCCCAGGAGCGTATCTACCCACGTTTCGTCCCCCCCTGGTTTCCTGAGGCCTTCTACATTTTTCCCGGACCGGTGAAAAATACCCCTTCCTCGACTGTACCTGCATTTGGAATCAACCCTCCCGAAATTGTGCCTGCCTCACAACGAAAGTTAAGGTAAAAACAGACCAGTTTTTGTGTGTGGTGAAAAGAAACTTGCGCGCGACTTGCAAAATTTGACGTAATTAAACTTTGTCTTGTTAAACCAAAAAGCGACTTTTAGTCCCTAATCGTTTTTTTTTTTATTTGCACTAATATCTGTAGAAAGGAATTTTGTTTATGTTGTATGACTCCTGTATACTCGACGCCACTGACCACGCAGAATTAAAAGATTTTAAATACCGTTGGCCATGGGCGGCGAGTTCCCCCTTTCTTTGAACGTTCAAAGTATTTTGTTGTAATTTAGAATTATGACATCACAATTGCCTGTCATTTTCGTTGTACTGTCGTTTCGAATAATTTCATTATATGTGTTTTAAAATTTACTGCCTCTTTTATTTTTGTGTACTCTGTATTTGTTTGTGTAAAAATTTTGCAAGCTCCAAATATATAGGAGGAGGCACAATAAAGGTAAGGTCCATTCCCGTAAGCTGTTCGCTTCTCGGCCTTCCACGAGGACCTACAAACAGCTGGATTTGGAAGGTGGCGCCCACTTATTTTGACTCTGTACTCTGTACACAACTAAAGATTTTCTCCCATAAGCGATTTTCGAACTGCCCCTACTCCTCTGAGCTAAGCTGTAGGCCGTTTTCCATCTATCTGGTTACGGGTCGTCGAAAAAGCTCGATTGCCCCGTAACATCAACTAAGGTGAAAAACTCGCTAAATTAATTCCTAATAGGTGGTAAAAGTAGATTGATTTTACCGTATTTTGGCACTATTATTGGATATTTTTTATTACAGATTCTTATAATTTTTTCACCTTACTGCAATCTCGAATATGTTGGTACTAGTCATTAAAAACAGCAAGTGAAAAGGGCACTTATTAGTGCGGTGATAATACAACACGCTAATTTTGTGCCATTTTAGTAGCATTTTAAACATTATTGTTTTATAGAAACCAAAAGTCTAAAAGTATACTAGGTACGGTCAGTGTGAGAGAGAACATATTAAGGAAAAAATATAAATTGAAGCTTTAAACGAAAATATTTGTTTCGTACCTTCAGGAATCTAGAAACCATATATTTTATTATTAATCTAATTTTTACATCTCAAAAAGCGAGGGAACATATTTAGGAATAGGTTAGTGTTCGATTTTATAAATAAATCCAAAAGTTAATTATTTTGCTATGTATTATAATGCTAGAAATATTAATAAAATTATTTACTATTTCAATCTGCATTAATATAAAATTATAATTTTTAATTGAATAAATATATTGAGAGAAATGGATGCTGGATTTTTAAATAAATTAAACACGTTTCACTGATATAATAGGCATTATTATTCTACAATCTTAAATATTAATTGTACTACATACTATCAGTAGAGCTCAGTGTCAGAAAATATTTTTTTTTAATTAAAATAAGTCATTTGGTATCTAGAAGCCTAGAAATCTATTTTTACCCCTACAATAAAGTTGATTTGTTTAAGAATAATAAGTAAATATGTTTCCAAGGATTTAAAAATTAACTATTGTTTTTAATAATTCAAGCATTTAATTATTATTCTCTATAATAAAGCATCACAAAAATAATTTTACTACATATTGTATATTATTAGTCATTTTTAACAGAAAAACTTGTGGTCTCCTCAAGGGTTTTGAAAAGCGTTGGTTCCCTTACAATGGTGATCTGTTTATCAATGACTAGAATCGAGTGGTTAGGATGAGGACAATTTACTGTTAACTTCTGTTTCAATTGAAAAGTCAATTTGTTATTAGTTTTGTCTCTCTAATTTTAATTTATTAGACTTTACGTGTGAGCAATTTTCTTAAAATGGAATACAATATGTAGTCACTTGTATAAAAATACCTTTATTTTTCACAAACAGGAAATGGAAATGCGCAAAAGTGACAGTTTCAAGCACGGTGTGTAAATATAAAACAAGAAGTGTAGTTAAAATGTAAGCTATTTCCTCGCAACTAGCAAATAAAAACAAGTCAAATGAATTTATTGTTATCGTACAAACAAACTCAAAACACCAAGAATAAACGCTTAATTTTAACTTTGCATAGGTCAAAAACACAAAGTAAATGTTGCAAATTCAGAATGCCTGTTCATAACTCATATGTTATAAATAACTTAAATGATGAAATTTTTAGTGAGCTACCTTGAAAATAGAAGACTATTATTATTTGTTATTTGAATAAAATGGAAAATTAAATATATGTTGGAAATATCTTCTTCAAAAAGACAATTTATTTATAATACTTTATAAAGTTGGCATCGCAAAAATTTGTATTAACTCATTAGAAGCGTTGCAGCACACATACAGAGTGTTAATTTGAAAACGTACAATGTTTTATAACTCTGAAAGTAAAATAGGTATTGAAAATTTATGTACACAGTTTCTATAACATGGAGGAGGAATTATAAGGATTCATAGGAAAACCTTCCCCGTACAACCACTAGCTCTAGCTACCCAAACAAAAAAATTTCAAATGTTCTGATACCTTCTTTAAAAACTCTTACAAAATGCTATTGAATAGTAGCAAACATTGTTTTACCTGATTCGAACAGAAAAAATTAAAAAAATAAAACTCTGTTGATTCTGAACCAATTATTATAATTCAAATTTCAAAATATTAGTTTAAATGTTCAAAATGATTTCCATTATTTTCTAGGTTATAATAAAGTCCACTTTCAAATTCTTTTCGAACAGCTCGGCACTCATGAACTATTCCTTGTCGCAGTTGTGCAATCAACTAAGGCTGGGTTTTGCAGATAACAGGTTTTACATGACCCCATAAAAAGAAGTCTAATGGGGTCAAATCTTGAGATATGTGGGCCAATCTATTTTTTCCGAAACGAATCACGTATAAAAAGTATTTGCTACTATTGAACAGCATGTTGTAAGAGATTTTCAGCAAGGTAGCACAAGGTGAGTGTTACCATTTGAAATTCCTTTATTGGGGTGGTTAGAGCCTAAGAGATTGAATGGGGAAAATTACCTTATGAGTCACGATGATTCCCCATCGACTGGTAGAAATGGTTTCTAGCAATTTTCAATATCTATTTTACATCTTGAGATATAACATATTATATGTTTTGAAATTGACACCATGTATAACGTTTTATATCAGATCTCCGGTTTTTATCAGCTTTTAAAACTCCGATTTAGGAACAAATTACACAGGGTGACCAAAAAATAACTTGCGTAACATTTAAAATACCGAATGTTTGAACAGTGCTTTGCCATTGGCTAGAACGGTTTTGAATGACTGTATGAGGTGTTCTTGGCAGTACTATATTCTGCTGATAAATTATACTAGTAATTATAGAAAAGTGTTTTTATAAAAAGTATATGGTTGTAACTGCAGATTCTTTACGATCTTGAAACCCTATTTAGTACCAATCAACCAAATTAAAATTTTCTCCCGATTGCATAGTAGAATAGCAGCATTTTGATGCCCCTTTAGTATTTCTACTTTACTGTAACCATTCGTAACAGTCAGATATGATTTGTAAGTTCTGTAACGTTAGTTTAGTTTTGCCGCTTTATACGAATTGAAGTCTGATTTTAATTGCCGATTATAGTCGATTACTATTCTATTATTTCCAAAGGTTAGTTTATGGGAGGTCACCTTTCCGGAACTTAAGGGAACGCTGACGAGTATGTTTAGTCTATATGCCGATCGAAAACAGTTCTTAGAATCCTTTGTCTGCAGAATGACCCTGGAAATTCTACCATCCCCGGAAGTTCCACGTGGAAGATTTTGTTCTAGAATGATTGCGTTTGGCGAGAGTTTTTGCAGCCGAAGAAAAGTTAGTCGGCCTAAACCTCTGAAGGGGAACGCACGTGGTTTTGAACCGGAGTGTTTGGCAGCGCTTCTGCTAGATTAAGATACCGTATCGCTTTTTCTCGCCTGGCGGCAAAATATTATTCTCGACATTTCGTCGGATTAAACAACATATTTTCAGCACTATATTAAAGACAATTTAGTGAAACTGTTATCTCGACCTGGGTCGGATTATAGCCATCAACCCCGTGACTCTCCCCATTACACCGTTGCAGCGTTAAAATCCCGTACAACGGAGATTTCGGGCCTGCCTGCGATTTTTTTCCGCTTCTCAAGGACCTAGGAACACCTGAAATTGTGCCTCTCTCTACTCCCTACTTCGCTGAGCTAAGTCGAAGGCACTTTCATTTTCCTATTGCGGTCCGACGAAAAAACTCGTTTGGCCCGTAACTGTTCATTAGCACTTTTTTTTTTTATTCAAAGGGATCTTTAAAAGTTAATTGTAAATTTTTGAGATATTCTCCCGCTTACTTCACTTGTGTAAAATTGACGGATAATATCAAAATATTTATATTTATATGGTAATTCAGAAAGACGGTCATTAGATCAGTAACCGAGTAAATTATTTTAGACGAGTTTTATACGACACTAATTAAAAAAAATACAACAAGTAATTATATGTATATTTAACTAAGTAAGTATCAGTATGATCTAGCTTTTATTCAAAAGGAATTATATATATGTACATCAAAAACTAAGCACTTATATTGTGGAATAAGTGCTGGTCTTAAAAATTTTTCTGATTAATAGGCTTTAGTGCTCAGAATCAAATGCGTAAACAAACGAGAATATGATCTCAGAACCAATAGCTAGTCGGTAGCTATTTATGGACACCCTGTAGAACCGTTTGAGCTGTTTTTCGCAAAACATAGAAGAAAGGGATGGACCGATTATGTAACAAGAACAGGCAATGAAAAGCTGATTAAATTGGCACGGGATTTTAGCCCAAAGGGAACGAGGAACCCTAGTAGGCAGAACGTTTGATATCGCCATCCACTAATGCGTGAAGAAAACGGGTTGTTACCTATATAAAAGGTAAACAAGAAGAAGATAATTGAAAAATAACCATTGTCTACAAAAGCTGATTGATAGCCTTTGTCTTTACTTAGAGACCTTTAAACCGAGATAAAATTTAATCTACTTGCTAATTGAAATTTGATAATATCCAAATGTTTGTATTTAAATGACAATTTAGATTCATTGTGTCTCTACGGTGTAATACTTTAAAATACAATGCTTTTTCTTCCAAATCTCTGGCTCAAACAATAAGACAACTGTGAAAATGGCGAATTGCTAAAGTTTCCACAATGTTGAAAATTTGATTCTAAAATGTTTCATAAAAATTGTTTTAATCCCTGAAAGCAAAAGGTTTCAGGCATTAGAAAATTACTTTTTCACATTTTTTACATCAGGAATGGAAGAAAATACAATGAAAATCGCCTGTGAAGTCAATGAAGATACTGGAGTTCTCTACCAATTGTTTGAAGTATCATTTTGCGTTCGAATAACTAATAACGACTGCTTGTAAAAAGCAACTTTCGGCGTACTCTGTATTAGTTCGAATTTGTGAATTCGAGTTTGATTTGTGAAAAAAGCATTAGAATGACTCATATTTATTCTTTTACAGCATTCGAAGTAAACATAATTTACTAGTATTATATTTGCATAATAATCATATTTTATTATTATACATCTGTTAGAGTGAGTACTACTATTAATTTTTCCCTATTTTTAGAACATTAATCTGCCTAGGAAGTTGCAAACATATACCAGTCAAATTATTAATTGCCTACCTTCATGAAATGTTGCTAATACCAAAAATATTAGCACAGATTCTAATGGCTTTCAATTTAGATATTTCTGGGAAAGGTACAGCATAGTAATTCGCTCATTTTTGTTCGATAGATATGATAAGCATATACTATTTAAAAAAGGGCACTTATACTTATGTACCTTTTTAATAAAGCATATAGAATCACTGCATGTGCTACTCTAAAAAAGCTTAATTTTATTGTTTATTGGCTTCAATACCTAACATTAAAGGAGTGGTAAAACTATTCTAATTCCGAAACCATTTGCGTTTGAATAATTATTTATAGACACCCCGTAGAACTGCACATGTTTTTGCACAATACCACAAATCTATTATTTCTATAAGAATCGTAAAATACTACTTAATCGTGATTTCAGTAATTGTACAACTATTTTGCAATATAACGTAAACAGGTGTACCTTTTAAAAAAGAAATTAAAGAACAAGAAGACTCGAGCATTAAAAATATCTCAAGATGAAAGCGTATTTATAATTCCTAAAAATAAATCAGCGCCGCAATGTTAAATAGCAAAAGGCAATATCGCAGCAAGTGCAAGGCTAAATTACAAAACTCAATTATTTTTGGAATTTTTGCGAATGTAACCTGAAAGCTCCACCACGGTACTTATTCAGATTCCGTTAACTGATGCTGCCAACGAAGATAAAAAAATACAAACCTATAGTGTTCGATTGGCTCGAGCTGTTAATTACATCTTTGATCTTTTAACTGTATTTCAGCACTATTCCAGCATCTGTCGCGTATTCGTCACGCGGAAAGACCATGACCTTCACAATGGTTAGAGCTTGCAGTTCACGACTATTTTAAAACAAATTAAGTATTTTGGGCGTCTAATTCAAATTTATGAGTGCTGTAGACGTCTTTACAGCTTACAGATTGGTGATGATGGGTGACATCGCCAGTTGCGTTGTGCAGCGTGTTATAAATATCAACTTTTAAGTGCAGAAACATATTTGCATTTGCGTAATAGTTTTAAATAAACACCATTCGTTTTTAGAAGAAGTTCTCGGACAAACGGAGCTTCCAAACGGTTAATCAAAGATCTAATACATAAAAAAGCTCGTATAAGGGATTTTTTGCTGCGTTTTTTAAAATAAAAATAAGTTTTTGTTTAATTGAGATAAGAAGAAACGGTTGAGCAAAAGAAGAGCATGGTAAAAATGTTTGACTGAATAAGGTTAAGTGAAAGGGAGGGAGAAGATATAGTTATATAATTAGGGAGCATTGCACAGAATGAGAAAGGAAAGGGCGGAAAGCGATAGATATAAAGAGGAGGTGAAAGGATCAGTACAGAATAATACCAGTAATTAATAAGCTAATCTTCAACCATCAGTATGTTTGGTATCCACACGATAATGGACCAGTACATTCCAACACTATAACCAAACACTGTATTCAATCGCTACATAGTTCGCGAATGAACAATAGACTAGCCACCTAGGTCACTAGACTTGCGCCCACTAGACTTTTATTACTAGGCCTACTTAAAATCGTATGCGTATATATAACTCAGCCTCAGATTCTTAAAATTTACAACAATTAAAAACTATAATTAGCAAAATATGTTTTAGGAAATAACTCAGAACCAAATAACTTTGCCGTGAATGATGGAATTATTGAAAATTTTTAAGTTTATTTGTATTAAATAACCTTTGGAAAACCCCTTACCACCACGATATTTTTATTTTTTTTTTCTTGCTGCTTTACAATCTACTCGTTATACAAGTAATACGTAAATGTTATGTAGTTTTATACGACATGAGGGGGTTCGGCCAGCGCTTTTCTCCCCGTGAATTTCACACTAGTCTTGGATGGATTATGAAGGTAAGTCTTGCGGCCATTGTCTTTTTAACCTTCTGGGGATGGTAGGTTGGTTGGAATGATGTCCTATAAGTTGATTTCCATGCCCTGTAAGTTGTTGGTGTACGTGCTTGCAATCCTCTGAATCTCGCTGGCTACGTATGGAATCCTCAGATCTTTGTGGAGGGTTTCATTCGGGATATGCCATGGAGCATTTGATATTGTTCGAAGGATCTTTGATTGACATCTCTCCAAAATTTTTGTGTGGAAGGTCTTGGCGCATCCCCGTAGTTATATCCCATACGTCCATACAGGTTTTAAAATAATTTAATTTATTCGCTAGGGAGAGTGCGGATCGCCTCCCTATTAACCAGTTCATTTGTTTAGTTTTGAGGTCTATCTGTTTTCTTTTAGTTTTAATGTGAGTGCTCCAGTTTAACTTCTGGTCCAGATGCAGCCTAAGGTATTTAACTACGGTCTTCTGGGGTATTATGGCATCATTAATTCTAGATTGTCGAGATGCAACACGTCTGTTGGTAAATGTGACTTGTGCTGACTTGTCACTGTTCACTGTGATTCGCCACTTGTTGAACCAATCCTGGAGTGGGTCGAGGTGAGTTCGTAGATGTGCTGCTGCTATTTCTGGTTTTTCGTTGATTGAGAGGACAGCCGTGTCATCAGCGAATGTAGCAATTTCGGTATTGGTTGTAGTTGGCATGTCGGAAGTATAGAGTAGATAGAGCAGCGGTCCTAGTACACTACCCTGTGGTACTCCGGAGGTGATCGGACACTGTGTTATTAGTCTTGACTTGCAAGGTCCTGCCGGCTAGATATGATTTTAGGACTAACTATAATTGGCTTGGGAAGTGTATTTTGATCTTGTATAAGAGGACCAAATGCCCCACTTTGTCAAAAGCCTGTTTTATATGCGGGAATGCGGCTGTACATATTCGTTTTATCTCTAGACTCGCCATTATATGAGTAATAATTCGATGATCATAACCCGCGCAGGTACTCTATCTCCACTGATGAATACGAAGAATTTCTGCAATGTCTTGATAGGAAATTTATCAGTGGCGGGGATTGGAACGCCAAAACACAACGTGGGGGTCAAGACCAACTAATCTAAAAGGGTGTAACCTTCTGCGAGCGATACAAAACCACAACTGTAGCCATCTTTCAACCGGTGAGCCTACTCATTGGCCTACTGACACAAATAAACTACCGGACCTGCTCGACTTTGCTGTTGTTCGCGATATAGCAAATACTTATGGTACATCCAATTAGAATCTAACTACGATTTGTCTTCTGATCACACTCCGGTTATAACTGTCCTAAGCACAACAGTTATCAGCAAGGAACTGCCCTTAAAACTTTGCACTAAACACACCAATTGGCACCAGTTCAGAAGTATAATGGAAAAAGAAGTCAATCTTACTGTCCGAATTAAGGACGCCCAAGACCTTGACGAAGCAACCCAATAATTAACTACAACGATACAAAACGGTGCATGGAAAGCTATGCCCAGCACAATCAACAACCATCCAGAAGTTGCTAACATTCCTCGTTATATACGGGACCTTGTCGCTGAGAAACGTAGAGCACGGAAGAGGTACCAGAGAACCAAGAACAGACAAGACGAAACCTCTCTTAATAGACTCACCCACCAGCTACATAATGCATTAATAGAATCTCGGAACGATACATTCAAGCAGTGCATTATGAAACTCTCGCCTGATGACCACACGATTTGGAAAGTAACAAAAAAGTTCAAAAGACCGGTTGCAATGACACCCCCAATCAAAAAGCTAGACAATAGCTGGGCCAAATCAGAAAAGGAAAAAGCAGATGCATTCGCCGAACACCTCGGTAACGTTTTCACGACACTACAACCTCAAGGGAATCATGATGAAAACGAAATTAAAACGTTTATTAATGCGCAAAGCTCTGGCAGCAGCTGACCTTAAACCTAAATCCTGGTTCAGATATGTAGACGATACGTTCGTCATTTGGTCTCACGGACGCCAAACACTAGAACAATTTTTATTACATCTAAACTCAATTCATGATCAAATCCAATTCACAGCTTACACGGAAACCGGATGGCAGCTTGGGGCACGCAGTTTACAGAAAGAAAACACATACAGACAGGTATTTAAATGCAAATTCGCATCATCACCCGATGCAGAAAGCAACTGTGCTAAAAACTCTAACAACCAGAGCAGTTCGAATCTCAGATGCAGAACACCTACAACAAGAGAAAACTCATCTCTTGATGTCGTTACAACAAAATGGTTATACAGCCACAGAAATTCAGAGAGCAATCCGCAATGCAGAACAGCCCAAGGCTAAGGAGGAACTGGCACCTCCGGAAGGCTTAGCTTTTCTACCTTACAGTAAAGGCACTACTGATAAGATTGGGCATGTTCTTAGAAGGTACAGCATAAAGACAGTCTTTAGGACTAATGAAACTTTGGGAAACGGTTTCAGATCCGTAAAGGATCCGATATCAAATTTAAAATCAGCCGGGATCTATAATATCCCTTACTCCTGTGGCTCAAACTACATCGGACAAACTGATCGTTCCATTGAGTTAAGATTGCGAGAGCACAAAGGTGATTGCAAACAAAAACGCATCACAAAATCTGCGGTGGCTGAACATACTGGTTTAACTGGACATAAGATGGACTTTGAGAATGCTCGGGTACTCGCCAGAGTGCCTCATTACTTCCCTCGTATCATACGTGAAGCAATTGAAATTGAAAAACAACCTAACAACATAAACAGGGAGGATGGTTTTAGACTCACTAAAGCTTGGACTCCAGTAGTTTACCCTCTAAGGACTCCTACGCATCATCGATCACACGATCACGCTCCACCGGATCCGTCCTTGCCCAACGGTGACAGCCAACCAGAACTCCGTCGTTCTGTCCGACTGGCTCAAAGAGGTTTAAATACCTCCGCTTTCCGGATTTGAGTTCCGTGTTATATTCACTCTGAAGATGCAAGCTGCAATGTCTTGCGAAACGTTAGTGTGTATGGGTTCACAAACAGCTAACAGGCATAAGCCGATTAAGTATTATTGTCCTGGCAAACAAAATACATCAAGATCAAATCTTTGTCCGCCCCAAGGTTTGATTAATACAAGCACACGGCCCTGTTTAGGCAGGCGGGGTCTACGAACAAATATGGCTCAAACTTCTAGAGCAAATGCTTGTAAAGGCAGACAAGCTACAGGTCGGGCCTTACCTGATAATGCTGGGTGTAGTTCCCAAATGACGACGCGGTCTAAGCCGAAAGTAAATCTATCCAATTGGTCAATAAGCAATTTATATGACTATAATCTGATTATATACATGAATAGCATGCAGAAGATTCCTTCAGAGAAGGCGTTTCTTTAATATATATAAATTTTAATAAAGATATTACGTAGTTAAGTATACTTAGTGTAACTTTAGTTCTAGCACTATAATTTAAAGCAAGAGATCCAAAAAAAGTTGATCCTCAGTGGGCTGCGGAATGAAAAGTCGCGTCTTTACTAGACTAAAGGAACGTTTATGATGTCAGATAAATTAGTTATCTTTTTTTATACGAATCTGACAGATTGTTAAAATGATTTTTAATACATTTCATTATTGAATCTTACTTTCGGAACGGCTTTCAAGTTGACGAAGAATGGACCTATTCGATTCCTCCTTGTTTTGTGGAATTCCGAGAGAGGTATCCCAATGAAATTATTACATACCGAAAATTTTATGCTTTGGTTAAGAATTTAGTCAGCAATTTTCGAGAAACTGGAAGTGTTGGAAGGAAAGAAGGGTTGGTAGGTCAAAGAAGATAGTACCTGCTTTAATTTAAACTGTAAGACAACGAATTAACGTGGCTCAAAAAACACCAATTAGACATTTATGCCAGCAAGTTGATCATTTAAGTTACGGTACATGCCACAGAATATTGAGACAAGCTTTGCATCTGCATCCTTACCGATTTATTTCCGTTAAGGAGCTTTTAGAACCGGATTATCCAAAAAGGGTTCAGTTTTGTCGTTGGTTTTTGGATAATCTCAATGATGAGAGTTAAATTTAATCTTTTTTACCGACGAAGCCTGGTTTTACCTTAATGGGTATGTTAATTCACAGAATATGCGGATTTGGAGTAGCGCACACGTTACAATTAAAGCTCCCCTTCATCCACAGAAAATAAGAGTCTGGGTTGGAATGAGTCGTCGTAGGTTACTTGGGCCAATATTTTTCGAAGGCACGCTAACTGCAGCAAGGTACAGGAACGAATTATTGCAACCTTTCTTAAATGAACTTCAGGATGATGAGCTACGGGATGGTTTTCTGCAACAAGATGGCGCAACAGCTCATGCTGCTGCAGATACAATTAATTTTTTACGCGAATATTTTGATGACCGAATCATTAGTAGGAATACTGCAACACCTTGGCCCCTCTTGTGATATTACTGTTTTGGACCTTTTTCTATGACCCTATTTGAAAAACACCATTTTTAAAACTCCAGTTAAGGATCAGCCTTTAATTTCTGAATTAGCCTCGTATATTCGAATTTTTATAGGCTAATTCGATCGGACCTCTCTTTATTAAGCTAAGCCCCGCGGGAGTATTGAACATCCTAATCATTATCATCTTAGCCACTTCATCATCTTCTCGTTATTCGACTGCTTTATCTCTTACGAGGCGTAGCGATCTTCTCTCGTATGCCTGTGTTGCACGTTTAAAGTGCCACAGACGTATAGGACCTACAGCTTAACGTGGGCTCCGAACCACTGGAAGTCTAAACACTTCTACTCCAGAGAAGATTCACTACGCAGAATACCTCGCTGGTTTGCCATTGCCTTGCGAGGGAGAACGACCGATGTTCCGGTACTGGGAATTGAACCCAGGACCTTCAGTGTAGAAGTCTGACGCGCTAACATCTAGCCAACGGCCGCCTCACATCATCAATGTTACTATTTGAAACAGGAAAAATTGTAAACACATACGTTAACGGCCGTATGTGGATGGGCGTGTAGTTTGTTCGAGTTCCTTATTGAACGTCAAGGGCAATGATATGATAGCTCAGCAAGAAATAAAATATTCAACTAATTATTGAAGTATTCAGACATATAATAAATGTAATCAGGATATGATCTTATCCCAAATATTGTAATTAAAAACCTCTCAACTAAAGGATATGCTTACTTATCATCAGTGTTTAATGCCTGTCTGCGACTCGGGTACTTTCCTGCTGCCTGGAAACACGCACAAATATTAGTATTCCACAAACCTGGCAAAAACAAGCACGCCCCATCAAGCTATAGGCCAATCAGTTTGCTCCCTTCATTGTCAAAGTTGTTGGAAAAAATTATAAATAGGCATTTACTTCAGAAACTAGAACTAGATAACACAATCCCTACATTTCAATTTGGGTTTAGATCTCAACACTCTACCACACATCAATTGCAGCGAATTGTGGAATTTATAGAAAGAGGTTATGAAAACAAGGCGTACACCACCGCAGCGTTCTTAGATATTGCCCAGGTCTTTGACAAGGTCTGGACAGAAGGCCTACTATTCAAATTGCAACACATCGATATCCCTGACCACCTGATAAGTATTATACGTTCATTCCTCACTCAGCGCACCTTTTCTGTAAGAGTCAACTCCACATTTTCAACATCCAGGTCTATCCATGCGGGTGTACCACAGGGCTCCATATTGGGACCCCTGTTATTCAACATCTATGTTCACGATATCCCTCGATTAGACAATACAACAATTGCTATATACGCCGATGACACGGCATTACTCACCCAGAGCAACGACCTATTAGAAGCCTCAAACGAATTACAAAACATCGTAAATACAATCTCGAACTGGATGGACAAATGGCACATATCTCTTAACTCAACAAAATGTGAAACTAAAATGTTTTCTCTTCGCCGCCTTGCAGACCCAGCTAACATTGTTATAAACAATGAAGAAATATTATGGAATTCACGGGATAGTGCAATTAAATACCTAGGAGTTTACCTAGATCGACAATTAACTTGGGGATTTCATATAAATCGTAAATTAAACGCAGGCTGTGCTAGACTTGCTTTGCTTTACCCATTAATAAATAGGAAAAGCTCACTGCAAATAGAATGCACTATGCTCATCTATAAAGCAATCATTCGACCAGTTGCAATGTATGCATGCAGCATATGGGGCTCAGCTTCATCGACACACCTCAGGAAGATCCAGGTCTTGCAAAATAAAATATTACGAATAGCCACGAACTCACCATGGTACGTAAGAAATCAGCAACTACACACCGAACTTAACATTCCAACCATCGAGCAGTTCATCAGAAAAACGGCAACAACATTTTTCAAAAATATAAACAAGCAACTCACTACAACCTAGGAGCAAGGCATATACACCAGCGCTTAAAACGTAAACTGACCCAAGATCTTCTTTCAACTGATGACAGTGATAGTGAATGACAATAGTGAACGGGTAAACCACTATGGTAATCCCGGTATGTCAATAGTGTTAAATATAAACTAAGCCAACTAAACCATGCATAGCACTAGATTGCTGAACTGGTTAAAATAAATAAAAAAAAATAAATAAATAAATAAATGTAACAATATCGCTGGCTAAACATAATTATGTTTTGAGGTCAATAGATTTCATTTTTCTCAATATCAAGTAACTTCGGTCAGGCATTTCCTTCAGATAATTTTATTATTTTTTCACTACGATAAATTCTTTTGAACGCCGTTAATGTACCGTAAACGCAGTGTAAATTAGTCGAACCGTAATATACTTGTTCTTCTCGATTCTCATTTACCGTATTACAGCATTGAGGGGCCGTGATACGTAGAATAGAAAAGTTCGTATCTAGCACCTTGCATATAAATCTGATTATAAGGAAATACGACCAACTCTGTACCGTGTTTCACGACATATTAAATATTTATAAGGTAAAAGTGTTAGGCGAATAGTAAAATATTATTTCTGGTGCTTTATTCAGATACTGATTAAAGAGAAATCTTCGAAGCAACCAATGAGTCGTGCTATTTCGAGTCTCCAAACACACATTGGACAATGAAATACTGTTGCGATATTTGCACATGCTTGTTCTACTAGAAAACATTCTTAGATAAATTCTGTCCTACAGCGTTAAATATTTAACTATGTCTCTAACTAAACACCTTCTATTGTCACAGAATATTTCTATTTTCTGAGAAATTACCTAAGAAAGAGTACTTTGTATATATTCCATTTTCCTATGGCACTTTATCTTTGTATGTCTTTATAAGGAAATTTACGGGAATGATACGAATAACAAAGTACTTAAACATAGATTCTCTAGGGTGACATAAAAGTGAAATGATTAATTATGTTGATATCCTGGTGAATCAATGCGGCTGCAGTTGATTAAAACTGATTTACATTTGTATATAAGGTGTCCCATGACGTGAGGTCACTGCTTCGTGTACGTAATCTCTAGACCAAAACTAGTTAAAAATTCTAATAAAGTTATGCCCTAAAGTAAACCGTTTTCAAAATGCAGAGTGTTAAATTATTGTTTATTAAATAATTACAATTTCAGAAAAGCCAATATTTATTTTTTTTATTTTAGTAAATTCACTATAAAGATTGCTTAAAATGGCCACCATTCTGGCTCTTCTTAAGAGAAATCTGGTTGCCCTACGTAACCTATCATTGCTATTCCGCATTAGTTCTGCTGCCTCAAAAATGCGTCTCCTAAGATCTTCAACAGTCTCTTGCTGGTGCTTGGTATACCATATTTTTCATATGGCCCTACAAATAATAATCTAAACAAGTTAAGTCCGGAGATTTTGGAGGCCAGAGGTGCTGCTCTCCTCTACCAACTACTCGTCCTTCAAACCATTGATTTAAAAATTGTCTTACACGTAACGCAAAGTTCGCAAGGGCACCATCGTGCTGGTACCACATACCATGTCTGATTGACAGAGGGATATCATCTAATAATCCTCCCAAATTATCTACTAGAAAATTTAAATATCTGTCAGCGTTAAATGGTTCTCAAAAACGAATGGACCAATGAGCATTTTATCACAGAGATGCTGGAATTATTATCAATTTCTCACAGTATATTGTCCGCAGTTTCTAGTACTGGCTGTATTGGAGGCTCAGTCGACGGTTTCGGGAAGGTTCCGTGTTCACGTAGGAGGTTGTCCACTCGTTGGAAAACTCGTCGAACTGGTAATCGTCGATTTGAAAATCTCAACCCATATTCTTGAGCAGCGGCTACTGAGTTTCCATCAAAAAAAGCGGAGAAAATCAACTTTAAAAAAACTTTAAAGGTGCTTTACTGTTTAACATATAAGTAAATAATATCATTACCACAGTAACGTAGACAGTTTGTATCAAATACCACTTAATATCATTTATTGTTTCGGATGCTGCAGTATTTAACTAAAACAGGTCATAACTAACTTCTTTAATAGTCGATTTAGAAAAAATGACCACTCTTTAGGTTCGACTTCGTTTCACCTCTCCTACGCGTGGAAGTATCGTAGATACAGTTTTAAATTAATTATTTAGCAATATACAAATCAAAAATATGTTGATACATTTGCTTGGGACATTACCTAAACAGTTGTAGCTAGGGCAACAGCACACTGGATATTGATTTCGGACTTGGACTCTGATCTTCTATTCCAAAACTTCCAATAAAGGGGAATTTATAAGCTCAATCTGCTCATTCATTAAAGGTGTATTTGTTAAAGTCTATTTGTGAATTTTAAAGGCCTCGAGTATGTTCAATTTACGTTTATCATCACAGAAATGTAAAAATGTTATTATATTATTTGATGTCAATGCATGATTGTGGTCTAATAAGTGTTTAGCGTAGTTAGATTTTTCTGGGTGTTTGTATTTGTATGAGCGGATGTATTCTTTGTATCTGGTATCAAAATTTCTCATTGTTTGACCTATGCATACATATTTATACTGTGAACAGTTAAACTTGTAAATACCTTATTTTATGAAATCGTTAGTTCTATCTCTTACTTTGAATAAGGCATTGAAAGTGTTTTTGATGTTTTATAATTAACATTGATGGTAAGGGGTTCTCTCTTTAATATTACATAACTGCAAACTTACAAATGATGGTTCAACAGGAGATTTGCAATTATTAATTAAATATTCGAATTTATTTTCCAAACTGGTTGGATTTTTCTTTTTATCAAGACCTTACAAAAAAAATTAGAAGTGATTAGAGTATATGCATAATAACAATTTTAATTATAAATAAATCGAAAATACCAACCACGACATTCTTCTGGAATTTCCATAAACGTATGTTAACATTTCACAACAGTTCGTATTTAAGGAACGGGGATTGAGCGCTAGTCGTTCATAATCTGGTATGCTGTGTGCAAATTCAAAAATGAATTTTCCATTGGGGCTTATTTTATTAACTTTAATTTTTCGTTTTGAACATGTGCAAGGTATTCTAATTTTGTGTGATATATTCATGTAGTGGTAATGTAACTAGCTGTAGGTGCTTAGAGTGTGATCAACAAAGTTGTTGTTAAAGATTGGCCGTGGAATCTCTATTTTATTACAATTACTAAAAGTTCATCTGCTGTGCAAACTAAATTTTGATTTGGTAACTGTAAAACAATAATTATATGTGTTTGTGTTCATCAGCCAACCCATACCAATAGTTGCAATAAATAATACTACGAATTCAGTTCTGAAAAGTGTTCCACAATGAAAATTTTGGATTCAAGAAATCCTAAACCACGTTCCTGGCACA
>JABXWE010006715.1:0-29452 GCA_014611495.1 Limonius californicus
CTTGATAACAGGCCTATAATAATTTGTTCTTTTGTTTCGGAAAATGAGAGATTGAGTTCCTTGCAGTACGAAACTTTTTCATGGAAATACAAAGCTACGTTTTCTTTGTGTGATTGGACTCGGTCTTGCATTTTCTTCCAACATTCAGTTGTATTTTTCTCGTAAATAAAAGTTTTTGTGAAGGCTAGCTTAAATTTATACCAGTTGGTTACTTCATCGCTTCTTGCTGTAAACCAGTATTTTGCTGCCCCTTCCAAATGACTTTTGGCAGTTTGAAAAGTGAATGCTTCTGGCCATGAGTGAAGCAGGGACATGTTGTCAATCCCCTGGAGCCAGAGTTTTGCTATTCTGGTCCCTTTTTCGCCGTCGAAAGTATCGATGGTTTTTGACAGATCTGGCATTACATTGAAATTCTTAATATTCGAATTGGTATTACTAGCTGTTTGATTTAACTGAAGCATGCTAAGCATTCGACTATTTTGTTCAATGAGGGCTTGTATTGTGTTCATAAATTCATTGTTACTTGCGGTTTGCGGCCTTTGTTCTGAAGATCCGGTTCCTGATTCCTCCGTGCCTCCTGGATGTTCAGTAGTGTCTCCACTAACGTTTTGTACCTGGGATTGATAAAACGATTCAAAATCTTGCACTTCGTAATTATTCGCCATGTTTGCGTAACCTTCTGTACCCCACACCTGAAGATTGTAGGTTGACCGTAGTTGACCAAAAAATAAAACCACAAAGTATTAAACGCTTTATTCGTATTTTTCACCAGTATAAATAACAACTTTTCATAAAAATATAAACAACTTCTAGTCTTCTCCTGTTTTCCCCCGCGCCACCTATGCTGCAACTTGTATAGCGCGCCAAATTCAAATTCAACATAACTATTAACTATTACAAACTACTACAAGTGCAAGTTTTCAAATTAAATACTTAACATTCGCAATAATAATGTTACTTACTTTGGGTTCTAATATTTATATTCATAATAGTTTTGCCTTTTTAATTTTTCGAGTTTCTGAATGTAGATGTTGAGCATCTTCTGTTTTTCTCAACAGTAAAATGTCTGGCATCTGCGACGAGAATCAATGACTTAATTGGAAAAATGTAATGGGAATTGTTAATGAAAAAATTATTAAGAGAAGCTTATCGAAAAACCCTTACAAACTACCGAATTTATTAAAAAACAGTTTAATTGAAATTAATTCAATAATTTTAAATTATTCTTGATAACCACCAAATAAAAAATTACGGTTTTAAGCTATTGCCAGTTATAATTCGGCAAGTTTACGTAAGTAAATACATAAACCCGAATCTCCTCTTCATTTCCGTTCCAACTGAAAATAATTTTCCTTTCCTTCGTTTTTCAAATAATATCTCTTATATCGCACTTAATTGTTTTGTTTGTTGTATATATTTGTATTTGCTGATTAAAAATAAAATAACTTTGAGCATGTTATAGACTGTAGATCGGTACTTCCCGGAAAAATGGAAGTTAGCAGAAATCATCCCGAAACCGGGGAAAAACAAAAGGCTTGTTTCTAACTATCGACCAATAAATTTACTAACATCAATCTCGAAGATCGTAGGGAAATACAGCAGAATTAATAGCTTCTTGGAAGAATCAAATACAATAATATCATTTCAGTTCGAATTTCGATCAAAACATTCCACGACTCAGCAACGATTGAGACTAGTTGAAATCATAAATAATTAAGTGATATGAAGGAGAAGCTCACACTTCGATTGCTTTCCTAGACGCCGCAAAGGCATTTGATAAGGTTTTACATTCAGGGCTGCAATATAAAATCTTAAAAACTGGCATACCTGCATATTTATATAATATTTGCACATATTTCCTACACAACTTTTGTAATAAGAATAAATAGCGACAAATCCATCCAGAAATTTGAGAGAGGAGTCCCTCAAGGTTCTATACTTGGTCCACTTTTATTTAACATATACATGAGCAATATACCCAGACCTCAAAACACAGCTATATTTATGCACGATACACTGTATCGTGTATTTATGTATGCAGATGATACCGCAATTATCTCTCAAAACAGTAACATTGTAGAGGCTAGGGATAATCTTCCAATAGCGGTAACTGAATTAAGTAACTGGCTCGTCAATTGGGGGATATCCTTAAACGCTGACAAATGTGAAACACAAATTTTCACTTTAAGAAGACCAATAGATCCTCCAGAAATCAATATACAAGGTACTACCGTATCCTGGAACTCAAAAGATTCAGCTGTGAGATATTTGGGGCTGTGATTAGACCGAAGATTAACGTGGAAAATTCACAGAGAGAATAAATTAAAAGAAGCTCACACCAGACTTGTGCTATTATAAATAAAAGATCCCTATTAAAAACAAAGTGTACCGTACTAATTAATATATATGTGTATCTTGAGACCGATGCTGACATACGCGTGTGATATTTGGGCCACGACGTCAAATACTCCAATAAAAAAAGTTCAGTCATTTCAAAATAAAGTTCTACGCATCGCATCCAAAAGGCCCTGGTATTTGCGCAACATACAAATACATAAAGTACTGGGAATAGACACAATCCAACAATTTATTCAATCTTCGGTAAAAAAGTTTTTTGGTCAGTTACAACAGTGCTGGAGCAAGTTATTACCACTGAGGTCAGAAATCACAGCATTCTCGGCTAAAAAAAGGTTTACCTCAAGATCTCCTAACAAATAATGACTGCATGTGCAATGTAGGCAATTAATCAGGTTATTCGTCTGTTTGTTTATTTATGTGTCAATTTATATACTTACGTTGTTTATAGTTTTTATTATTTATCAAATAATTTGTCACAGGGAAGTTTAGTAACAGACCCTTAATAATATATGTATATCCAATGTTAACAGAACCATGTATAACATTCTGTATGTTGAACTGGTTTAAACTTGAATAAAAACAAAGGCTGTAGATCGCTACATATTATGTTACTTTTTCAATTTTAAATCTAGAGTGTAACTTCTTACCTATTAAAATTTTATTATATAGCATTGTTACATGATAACTGTCAGCCTATTCCAGCCAGTATTATAAAACAAACAATACTGCCGTTGTTAGCACACATTGGTTTACGTATTTACATTTGAGTCAATAGTAAATAAATCGTTTTTAAGTTATCCCGTTGCAGGCTTTTCATAAAGATTAATTTAAGAATGTGGCGTCGCAACCACAACAAAGCAAACTTGAGGTTTTGTATTTGCTTACCCAGTAATCTATTAATTAGTTGTTGGTTGTTGTGATTTGGCATCCTTCATAACTCCAGGTGGATGCGCCAGTTCAGTAAATTTAAAACCATTTGAGCTGTCCTAAGTTTTTTTAGAAAGTTTTATCATTCAACACAATATATTGTTTCTCAAATTACCGAAGGTAAATGTTCATAATTAATAAGTCAATATAACATTCCTCATAAGTTAAACATATTTTACTTATTAAGTCGTTGTTCTATATAGTTTTCGCTATTAATCAATAAAATGCGATTAAATTTGTTTATTGCTTCATTCTTGTTCTAGGCAATAATATTGACCATAGACGTTCTGCTAGACACTAATAAAATACCTTCACTTCCTGATAATTATACGCCCATATATGTATACATTGAAGGTAAGTTTTGATTGCAAAGAAATGATCATAAATTCTTCCAACAGATCTTATTCTTCTGTGGAATTCCTTCAAAGCTGTCCGTCCGTAGTGTATTTCCTGCATACAAATCCATTTTTACATATCTTAAAGATAACGATCAATTTAAAATTTGTAATTTAAATTACATTGTCCAGGTAAGAAAATAATGGATCTATCCTTTCAATTACAGGAACAGTAGTCGGTGTGGTTTATTGTCGGCAATGATTAATAGTTGAATATAAAAACTCCTAACAGAAAACGGGATTTTTAGTTGAGGCATTTAAAACTTTTAATTTTTAAACTTTCCAGTTCAAATGGTATTCTGATTTTACTTAGCTAGAGAGTATTATAGTACAACAGTTACACACAGAAAACTATGTTTAATCAGTGATTTAATTTTGCGCTTTTTCAAGAGGAAATGTATTATACTCACGGATGGATTTGGAAAAACTATTTTAGGGAATCAAACGCCAAACTAAATATTGTACTGTATAATCATGAACACTTTCCGTGAACGTTGACCGTGGAGAGTAAACAATGTCTTTAATACTAATGTTACAAGTATAACTCAAACAGTTTATAACATTGTCCACCATTTTTGATTCTTGAATGCAAAATATTTTCTTCTGAAAGCATATCTTTGTAGCTACGAGTGTTGCGATCATCTTATAAGATTCTTAAATCTTTCAGACTTTCAGAATTTGGTGCTAGTCTTTACAATTTCAAAATGTTCAGTAGACCGGTACAGGCCGCCTTAAGGGTGTCTAATTATCACTACATTGGAATTTCTGTTCAATGTCTAAAAAATAACTGTATTCAATTTAGATAAAATATTCTATAGTGACGGCTGGATACATTAAAAATTGCACATTACGCATAGCACACCATTTCCTGTGCAATGCAATCGGTTTTGGAAAGGTAGTATATAGTACCATCGTAAGAAATGCCACATGCAGTCAAAAATATTTTTGAAACAATGGCACATTCATATGTGAAAAATGTAAGTCTGTATTACTATACGACATTGTAATTAGACTTAAGATTTAAAACATTGATATGTTTGACAAGAAAAACAAGACATAAAAAGTTAGGTTAGAAGTCAGTGTAAAAGATTAGCCCACAAGTGAATTACTTCCCTGCTAAAACGATTTTAATATTATTTTTACCTTGTAATGATTCATATATTACCATTTATTATGTATTAGAAGACTGCTTTAATGTAAAAACAACAGTATGATACATGTAATGCACATTTCTTTAAATCTATCATTTGTGGTAGATTTTGTGATGGAAACCATTACATTTAGTTATAAAACAAAAACTTCAATGTAGTGATAGATAGAACGGCGTAATGTAGCTAAAATAGCAAATATTGAGCAATGAAAACGCTGAATTTATACGTGGTCCGAAATAACTGTAGCAAAGGAACTATACCTTGATAATTTTTAATTAATTTCAGTAAACGCTATAAACTGTGCGGCTTAAACAGAGACATAAGTTTTGATGAGAAACCGATGAGATTGCTGGAATCCGAAGCACAAACGGCTTGTATCGCATTTGTTACATGAATGAATAGGCGAACAAAGAAAATATTTCAAACAATGATATTTTTAAAAGTTAAGTAGCTGTTTTAATTTGATTTAAAATGAATAATATTTCATTGTATACGAAATAAAGAAACTAAAAGTTTAATACTATTATTGGTATGTCTGCCAATTAAAATTGTATGCCAAACGTGTCTGAAATTTAGAATGGGGCTTGATTGCTGTAATTTTTGAATAATATAACATTGAACTGCGCTAGAATTGCACCTACCTGGCAAACTGGAACAACTACTATAATAAGTAGTCATTTATAAATAGTTATACAATTTAAATAGAACAATGGCAAATTAATTATTTAATTCGAATAGAATTCTTCTCCTAAAACCTGAGATCTATAATTACGTTGGGATCCACACGTGTTCCTCGCAGATGCACTCGCAGAATTCATTCCGATCCGGATCATCTAGGAGAGCTTACATTCAATTGGTTATTCCCCCTTCAAAGGGTAGGAATCTCAGGCAAATTACTGAAATTGCAGATGACCGTAGAGAACTGAACTGGACGACTATTGGGGCGGACAGTGCATTTTTCTGGCCTTCTGCGAGTGCTGCAGACATTCTAGGGTGGCCGTGATGCATGGGCACTGTTCAGTGTTCAGCCAAACCACTTTTGGCTTATATGTGGTAGTTGAGGTGGTACGTGAAAGCTACTCTAGAGATTAGTATCAAATTGTTGAAATTATCGTGGATTTACGGGCTTATGTTTGAGGAGAATATAACCTTAAAGGGTTCTAACAGATTGATAATAAGAGTTTTAGTTTTCAGCACGTTTGATATCCAACTAAATAAAATAAACTTTTTTACCACATAGCTTGGTACCATTGCAGCAGCATGTTATTATGATAAATGGCGTTATAATTGTAAGCAACGCGGCCTTTAAATTTCAAAAGATTGAAATATTTTGGGTTTGCATAGCGTCTACCTAATCGACTTAAGAAAAAGGTAGATATGGGCAATTAATAAATGCATTGATTCATTATTAATGATAGAGCTAAAAAATCACATTATTAGAGAGTGGTGATTGATAGCTTTTCAATTTTTCACCGCAACACGACTAGGAATAGAACTTTACTGGGGTGACCAAAATTTGATATCCCTAAAACTTAGGCTGTCACTCAAAAAGAAGGTCCCTAAGGGAGAGCCAAAACATTTTAGGGTGAACCACAGCGTAAGTTTCGCCATTGCTAAAATCCGGTATTCTCTGATCCTTTTATTGCTTGCTTCTAGCTCCTGTTACATCGAAGACCCTTTTTTTGCGACAGTAAAATGTGAATCCGAACTTAAATATTAAACAACAGTTATCCCTACTTTTCCACTTTATGACAAATACACTTTCGTGAACATAAATCTCTATATAAGCGTGCGTAATACAACAATAGAAATTACCAGTTCCTGAAGGTATGAAGTATATTTTAAGGGATGCATAATATAATTACTGCTGAATAGAGTTGGAAAAATAACGTCCAGAAATTTTCAGGTTATTTAAAATTTTTTTTTAAATATTTGTAAGCCAGATCTGCGTGTTCTCGCTATACATGGCTATTTGGTAATATATTGCTTATCAGATGCTAATTAATGTAAAAATTATTTTCCAAGTTAATACTTACACCAAAAAATGATCTCAGCCTAAATTAACGACCTCTAATATTTACCGCTCCACCAAATAACACCTCGTGTGTTTATTGAGTTCCATAATATTTTGGGGCGCATTTTCCGGTCAGTTATTCAGGCAGCATTAAATCCTACAATATCAATAAGATCGTTGAGATCGGTATTTTTACACTAAATTTGAAATTATGTGCTATAATTGTTAATAATTTCACTAAGCACCATGATTTCTTTACACGTGTAATAGAGCTGTGTTGCGATGTAAGTGATTTACTTTGCAAATTTGCGTAACTACTAACTAATCACGTAAATGGTTCTATTTTCGATTACGATATTGGCGAATGTTGTAATAAGCGATCAAAATGTTTTCATATTAGGGTTGGCTGTGTGTGTGTGTGTGTGTATCTCGTCGCAATAAAGCGCATTTCAAAAATTAGACTAACAAATTATAACATTCAGATTAAACAGGTTTTGACAGGTGAATAAATTATTGTAATTTGACAGTTGTTTAAATTGGTATTTGTTTATAGTTCAATCTCACACATGCAGCCCTCCCTAATTTGAAAACTTTATGATCACATGTTATATAATTACCGTTTTGCTTCTATTTTTCACGATGATTCCAAATTCTTTAAATAAAGTAAATCGTTTGTGGATTATCACAAGAAAAAACTTTGCAAAATAACACATTAAATAACTAATCCAGAACTTTTTACTCATATTTATTGCTTTCCCTTCGGATGTTTCTAGAATGTAAGTCAGTTGCAAGAATTGTTGCTGTTAATGTAACTATTACAGTAAACTGTTACGTGAAAAGTGTTTAAAAGGGTTGCTTGAATTAAGCGTAAGCTTGGTTTGTTATCTTCATAGTTTCTTTTTTATTAATCTACGTCTTTAACAACACAGTTCACGTATTTTACTTTTCGTAGTACTAAACCTACAAAATATGCTCCAATATAGGAGCTCCAAAGCTTTTTAACGCAATCCTCTAATTGTAACCTGTAACAAGCCTTATGTTCTGGGCTAAAACCTTCATGTTGTTTTAGGCCCGTGTTTTGCAGCGTTTAATAAATTCAGGTAAACAGTTAGTCTTTAGCTGATGCGACTACTTGCGAGGTTATTTGGTAAATTAGGGAAAATTTCGTGGGTGCCTGGAGCGCCGTCTAGCAATTTTTGGCAGATTAACTCCGGCAAGTTTGCCTGCAGAATTTGTTAAATGGCTGAAACTCGAAGAGACTGAGTACCTACATGAAATTCCTTCTCGCATAAAAGTGGTCTGATGCAAAGCACGCGTGTGTTTGGAATTAATAAACTAGGCGCCAAGATTCTTCTACTTGTTTGGCGTATGCAGCATTGAATATGTATGTTATCGTAATGACTGTCTTCCTGTACCTATTTTCCAATCTACAATCGCCTGCAGTCAGAAGATAGAATTCAGGTATGTGGCATATGCAACGCTCTGGCTTTATATTACAAGTTAATTTGTTCTGCGATCCTGAAATGCTGAATATTTGTTCAAGAAAATGTGGTTTCTAAACAAGGATCATTTTTATACAGAGACACAGTTTGGTTATGAATTATTAATTATTATTTCGTATCTAATAAAAACCAACTGTTTTCTCTTGATATTTTCCTTAAGAAATTTAAAAAAATGTATAACTTTTTAATTTTTCTAATTTTTTTTATAAACACTAAGCACCAAAATTTGCCACCTCATAAATACTCCCCAGATACCAAAACAAAATAAAATATAAAACAACAAAAGTTTTCAGCAAAGTTCTATATTAGCATTTTATTAGAATTTCAGAGAGACTTTTCGCCAACTTGTCTGGTTTTAAAACTTCTCCAGAAAAACACTATAAAACTGTTTGCCCATTTTCTACCCTGCATAATATTCGTATTAAGTGATGAAATACAGGACTGACAAAGGGGAAAGCCTGATGCTCCAAAAGAAAAACATTTAAGCGCTTCTAGAATAGAGACCAGACCCCACTAGAGAGGTGATTAAGTCTAGAAATGCAGTCAAGTGGTTTTCCTATCCTTCTGAATCATTTCGGAATATTAAATGGGAGTACAGCGTTCGTAAAAAGTATTGTTGGATGCGGTTATAAATTGTCAAATCAAGTGGGTGCAATTAGCAGTGACAAGTAACAAGTACCCTAAATGGTCTTAAATTATCCAATCGTGAATGCACCCCTTGCACGCCCACTTTGTAAAAAATCAAGCCCTCATGGAAAAGCGATGCGACTTAATTAATAGCCCTCGTCATACTAATCAATATATAATCACCCCTATTGACCCTGCGTCAATAAAAAGACGTCTATTGCCCCCTGCTGCAACATATTTTTTCCCACAGCGCCCTGAAATGCTATAATAGCTGCACAAGAGATTAATTGCGAGATATTTATTTCTCTATATGTAACAGGCACCTCTGCAAAAACTGCGAGGCCATAATAAAAGCCTGCAACAATCCACACTAGATAATACCAATTTCACTAGATTTTACTATCATGCACAATTTGTTATATATACCCGCATTCAAGCAAGAAAAAAACGCCTAAAAATTTAAAATAGTTTGGCAATTTCCAGTTACAAAACAATTAATTAAATAAAACATAAAAATACCTAATAGTTTAAATAGTTAACAAATATTAATTCCTGTTCAAAAATTACTATAGTAAAAGTAATCAAACAATTACTTATACGCATAAACTTAACTGATAATTAGATTATTTATCTTTTGATTTTAATCGTCGCTGTTATTCAATTACTGTGTTTCGATAAAAATCGGTAAAAATAAGTACAAGATTTGTCTCTACAAAGCTGATAAAATTACAGCTTCTATGATAATGAGATATAGTTGTCAGAAAATGGTATCACAATATTTATTCTAATAATTCTTTAAATAGTTATAGTGTGTGTAAATTATGTTAAAAAAGTTGTACACAATATGAAAAGTTACATATAATGTTCCTGTAAAATCAGGTATTTCTATTGCCTTTTGGGGCTTCAGAGGGATTATAACATGGATTTTTTACCAAAACTGCATTTAATTTCCCTATAAAAATATGTTATAAGTATCTAAATATCAAAATATAAGCTTTGGAAAATCCCTTACCATCACGATATTTTAGACCACCTAAATACGTATTTCGGCAACTAAGTTGCCAACTTCAGTATGTATGTATGTATGTAATACAATTAAACCTGCAATAATAATATAGGTTATCGGTGTTTGAGTAAACATTTTTTTTCTTCGAAACTATACGAACTACGGAGTTTTTACAAGAGTCAAAAAGTGAAGCTAATGGATAAGTCTTCACAATAAAAAAAAACATAGAATCGTATCATCATCCTTAAAAAAATTCTGAACAAATTTATCAGAGGGTGGGGGTGGTTTTAACCCTTCTCCAATTTTTTTTGGGTTTCTTTCGTTACTGAAAGTAGTGGCTTCCTTTGAAGTGCCCAGGTACCAAATTTCATTAAAATTGGTTCACACGTTTCTGAACAGCATACAAAAATGTGATTTTTTAAGTAAACTTTGAACTCCTATATATACAGGGTGTCCTTTAAATACCTAAAAAGCTTCAGGTAGCACTCTTCTGTAAGAAATACAGTCCTCAAAAACACTAACACGCACTTCCTATAGTGCTTAGTTTCCTCACACGAGACACTTAAAGAATATTATACTTGGCAACGTTGACGATGTCTTTGCATTTATGGAGAATTTAATTAGTAGGCCGACATTACATGATTAGATTTTGACAAATGTCGAAAAACAAATTTTCTACTTTTCATCACAATACCATGGCCTTGCACTGTTGTCAAATGTAGTATTTACGAAATTTATCATTTTAACAGTACTTCCAGAAGAGCAACTAGAGCGTCAACTCAATATTAATCTTTACATAATCAAGTGGCAGTCAGTCACTTATCGGCAGATACGTGCAACATTAAAGTTCTCGTTATTGTTTTCATGAAATTCTGTTTTAAAGATATGAACTTTAACACTCTCGTACAAGAAAACTAAGCTCCAAATACCTACTTTTTTTTTGAAGATTTGTATTAAGCATTCATAAAGGAAAAATTCTACCTGAAGCTTTTAAGGCATTTAAAGGACACCCTGTATATGGTAATGTCAGTAACTGACGTTTCTAGGAAAAAAATTATACATTTTGCGGTCGCTGTCTTGTATGTTAGGGACAATAACTAATGAACCATCCCCGTAATTGATATAATTACATTCTTAAAAATATAATATATGTAATTTACATTTGTTGTTCTTCCTTAAGAGGTGGTTTCTTCAATTTCGGTGTCTTTTGTCGATTCATGGGTATCACCTTGGGGTAATAATAGGCGGTTGTAACGTAGTACTGGCCACACTACCTTCCTCGTGATGTAAAAGTAGCAGCTATACGTGCTACTTTATCAAAGGCGTCGCGACGCTTTATAGGGAGACTGTTATTATTATTCTTCAACGAACATTAAATTGAAATGCATCCATTGAACAACATTGTTACGTCTATGAGATTACTCCTATTATAATAATTCCAAATATTTTAGCTGCCTTGTCCTTCTGCCTGATTGCTTCTTAGTTCCTTTTCTATTCCGTCTTTGATTCGGGTTAGTAGTATTGTTGTAAGTATTTTGTTTGTTGTACATAAAAACGTTATTCTTCTCCAGTTCAAGCATTCTGTTTTATCTCAATTTTTGGTAGTCTTATTATTATTCCTTCGTTCCATTCTCTCGGGATGTTTTCTTCTTTCCATATGCTATTTAATAAATTACGCATCATATCTTTCGTTGTTTCATCACTTTCTCTAATTCTCTTTGCTGGGATGTCGTCTATACCTGCTGCTTTATGATTCTTTAGCGTTTTTATGGCATTTTTAGTTTCTTCTCTCCTGATCGCATCTTCAGTTATATTCATTTCTTCTCCTATTTGCTTCACTTCTTCCACTATTTTTTCTTGTATTTTTGCTCTCTTTTATATTTCTTCGCCATGTTCGATCCATCTCTGTTGAATTTCTGTATTTGTTTTAAGGAATTTTCCATGTTTGTCTTTCACCCTTGTCTCGTTTATTATTATCTTTCTTGTTATCTGTCTTGTTATGTCGTATAGAGATTTCATGTAATTTTTCCGTGCTGTTTCTTCTGATCTTCTCAATGTTTCTTCTCTATGTTTTCTCTTATCATTTCTAGCACTTGTTTGAACTTGTTTAACTTTTTCTTTATATAGTTTTTCCTGTATCGATTTTTCATTTTCATTTTTACTTGTCGATATTTGCTGCTTAATCTTTCTTCTTTCTTCTATTCTCTCCCACGTCGGTTTTGATAGCCATACCTTTTGTTTTGCTTTTTTGTATCTTTGTATCTCTTTGCTCTATCTTTAAGAGTTATTGTACACTTATTCCAGATTTCTTCCACCCCTTCATTTTCTTTATTTTTCTGTTTCTCCCATTCTCTTTCTAGTTTTTCTTTGTATTGGTTTCTAACTTCTTCTTCTTTTAGCTACCGCACATTGTATTTTTCTCTGTTTGTCATCTGTTCTCTATTTGTCCGTAGTTTTATTTTTATTTTAGCCCTGAGTAGAGTATGATCTTTAGTTCTATCGGCCCCCTCTTCGCTCTTACATCACGCAGCATATTTTCCCATTTTCCTTCTATTGTTATGTGGTCTATTTGATTTTATATTTTTCCTCCGGGTGAGGTCCAGGTCACCCTGTGTAGAACTTTGTGTTTAAAGAGGCTTCCTCCTATTATTGGACTGTTTCCTGCTCAAAATTCTACGAATGGTTCGCCATTTTCGTTGATAACGCCTTCTTTTCCCATTGTGCCCTCTCTTCCCCTGTTTTCACTTCCAATTTTTGCGTCCATATCTCCTAATAATATTTCTATATCTCTTTTATGTTGTTTATTTATATCGTCAAAGGTATTTTTGTAATGTTTCGAAAATTCTACTTTTAGCGTTTCTCCTTTCTCGTTTGTCGCTGCATATACATTTACTGTAGTTATAGAAACTTGCTTTAAATCTGGCTGTTATAATTCTGTCTGATATGCCCGTCAACTCCATAAGTGCATTTTTTGATTCTGGTCGTAGCATAAATGCTACTCCATTTTCGTGTCTTGCATCTTCTTAATTGTCTCCTGAATATATCATCTTTGTTCCATTTTCTTTTTCTTTGGTATACTCTACACGTCCTTTCCACCTTACCTTATTTATCCCCTACCTATCCATTTCTTTCACCACTTGATTTACCCTGCTTGTTTCTAGCATTGTTCTTACGTTCCAAATTCTTATATGTTTTGGTTTTCTAGATTTTAGTTCTTTTATTATCTGTGGAATTTCTTAATTTTCTGTACTTTTCTGAAGCTTCCTTGGTCTATTTCATTACTTTCCGTTATCTTCGTTTCCGTCCGGGTTTTAGCCTTTGTTAGTTTTTTGAATTTTGTGCGTGGCTTCATGTGTTCATAATGCTTCTTAGGGTCTTGTTTAAAGCATCTTCTTCTGTCGACAACATGCCACTTGTGCTATCTTTTGTCGTTGTTTTCTTCAAATCTTCATTATTGTATGATGCTAATAAGCACTGTGTCCAGATTTGTTTTTTTTTTATTGCACCTTTGCTGATTGTCTCTATAATAGAGTTTTCACCCTCTTCATCTATAGATCTTCCTCTTTTCCCGGCCTCTTTATTTTTTCCACTATCCACTTTGCCTTTCTCATACTCTTCATATTCATTCTCTATTTCTGTTTGTTCCATCAATTCTTCCGCCTTCCATTCCTCTCCATTTATAATTAGCCTGTTTTTAATAATAATAATAATAATTCAAGTTTGTATAGCAGAGATAAAATACATACTAAGCTATTCATCATCATCATCATTGACAACCTTTTCGTCCCACTGCCTCGACCTCTTCTCTGCCACATGTTTCACCTCAGCGCTAAGGTAGAAACACGGGGGACCTACAGTTTAACGTCGAATCCGAAGAACAGAAATTCCGGAGAAGGTTTTTAACATTAAGATCCCACGGTTGCAAGCCGAATTGAGAAATTGTGAGTGGTGGCTATTAGCAACATACTTTACCTGAATAGTGTTAAAAAATATCATTATTACCAGTACCGCAACTACAGCGATTCAGCTTCATCAATAAGCTCGATAAGGACCTTCGACAGATATAAAGAGGAAATATTACTCAAGGCCCGAAAAATACTTTGTAAAAAACTTTACCTAACTTTTCAACATTATGTTTTATAAATACGTTTATTCTCTGAATAAGTTTCTGCGAATAAAACACTAGGAAAAGGACTATTATTAGACAGAAGTCCTGCTTTTTCCCACACCGAAACTCGCATATTAAAATACATCTTTAATTTATACTAAGTTTAACATTGTTATAAATTGTTGTCACCGTCCTACATTTTGGTGTAACTTGATGTAATTAAAGTGGTCTGTAATATTTGCTTTTGTATAGTATATTTACAGACTAATAACGGACTGGAAATGTGTTCTGTTTCTTTTCATGGTAAACTGTTTATGCAGTCGGTGCTTTTATATTTAATTCTAAATGAATGTATAATAGTTGCATTAACTAAGAAACTAAATGTGTCGTCAATCAGTGCGGTATTGTGCAAATACATCTTACAACTAAGTGTTACGAACATGTTTTGCTTCAATTAATATCTCACAGCCTCAGTGCCATAAGATGTTTTCATTCCCATGAATATGTGGCATGTGCATACATAATAAAATGCGAATACCGGGTGACCATGAGCTGATGTAACAGTATGTAACTTTTTTTTTGTTTTTGAGCTTACTGTTTGAAATTTTCAAATGAGATATAACATATAAATGGGAAACTTTAATACTGTAACCATAGTTATTACTTCCGTTTTGGCCGGATCTGACACCAACTCTAGTAGTAGATGGAACACTTGAGCGCGTTTTTTCAAAATGCTTTAAATACCACATTCAATGAGAGATTTTTGGTAAATATCCATATTTTAAGAGCTTTTAAGAAGCTGTTTCAAGCAATCTGTTTTTTAGACGCCTTTGAGGGGTTTTCAGCGTTTAAGAAAATATAAACTTGAAAAAATTTTAAAAAATCAGAACAATCACCACAATTTCTATGTTTTGAAGCAGTTTCAAAAACTTGAAAATTGTCAAAAAATAAAAAAAATATCCCGTTGGCAAGGAGAGTCCAAATTACACATAAAATTAGAAAAAGTGATTCCAAAAAATTAGAGCGAAGTAATAAGTAATATTTCTGTTTTATTATACATGCAAATTACATTTTCTGCTTAAAACTATACACATATTCAAACGACCTCGCTCATAGAACCGCGCTTCTGTGACCTTCACTCCCATTGATTTCTTATATCATTATATTTATCTGAATACAGTACCATTTCTAGTTGTTCTGTATGTTTATAAATCAGATAGCAGGATGTTGTTTCCCTATTACTCTTAATGTTCTCTCGTAAGTATCACTTATTTCCTTCACATATGTATTCCACGATTAATTGAAATTCAATAAAGAATAAGTTTAGATAATATCCAGCAGAATAATTTTTTTATTGTTTATTGAAGGGCAGGGATGGCGCAGTGGTAAAGAGCCAAGCTTTGGATGTAATAGCCCAAACGCTTCCCGGTTTGAATTTCTCCAGGGTCGGAAATTTTTCTAATTCCCTGGGAGATCGGTACTGGGTCCCGGTCTCCATTTGCCATTGGGGATCAAATTAAAGGCACTCCTCGAATTACGGTCGCATTAGAGGAGTAACAAGACCCTAAACAAAAAATTCACACTCAAAATGCCTCGACACTGCGCAAACGGTACAAACGAGGAGCATGATAAAGAAAGAAAGAAAGATTGTTTATTGTATTACCGAGTTCAACAAGATGATTAAAACTGATTGTCACAGTATCACTAACTTTCCGTCACATATTAAGATAATTATCACTCATGTATACATTTTATCTCTTCTTACGTTGAATATAACCGGATAGATCCACTTTTGGGCAACTCGGAATATCTATTTTTTTTTGACCCCTCATAATTTTCTAATAATCATTATAATATTTTTTAATTGGTTGCGAATATTTGCAATGCGTTGCTGTTCTCTCGTAGACATGATGACACTGCTAAACAATGCATCCGTTTACTATATCACTAAACCACATGTTATCCTTCCTACATTCGGTTATCTTCGGTTCTTAACTATGTAATGTACATTGTACATATGTGTTTCTTTTTTATTTTTCAACCAACATTAAATTGAAAGGTATACATTCATACATATTGTTACACGTATGATAGTACTCTCACAGCAAAATTATATATCCGTTTTGACTCCCCTGCCCTGCTCCTTCCCGTCGGTACCTGCTTCGCTCCCTCTCCTCCGCCCTCCCTCTTCTCAGCCTCCTACTGCCTCCTCCTCCTCCTCGCCATCCTGTTACTGCCCAGTCGACTCCTGAGCGGACTCCTCAGCCAGCGCGACCACTCCTCCTACCTCTCTTCGGACATATCCCCTGCTCGCGCCCAGTCCTCCCATGTCTCCCCAGGCATGCCGGCGCCCTTCATAAACTCCGCTACTGCTAAAGACTACAAAGGACTACAATGGCTACTTAGGCCTGCAACACTTAGCTTTTAACTGCGTCACCCACAGTGTTTGGGTGGTCTGTGTCGATCGCTGTTCTTTCCCCTTTTGATGTAGCACCTTGTAGAGGTGGCAGTGGTCCTCCTCTCTTCCGTCCCCGGGTGGATACCCTCGCACTTTCACTCTATTGTTTGCCCCCAAAATTGTTTTGTTTTTAGTCTCGCTAATAAGCAATTTCGCCAGAAGTATTTTGCGAGCACTCCCGTTCCCACGTTGTTATTATTAAAGCAAAACGAAATAACCTGTGTTTAACGTCAGAACTAGTGCGCTAAACTAAAGAAATTGCTCAATTCATGCGTAAGTCGAGTCACTAAATTGTAGACCGCTAATCTGACTACCCTAGGACTCGGTTTATATTCTCCTAATTATAAGAACTGCTAAATGTCGCTTATTATTTCCCAACTAAATGAGTGGTTATCGAACTAAATAAATAAGTGCAGCATTGGGGGTAAGCCGCTAATCCAGCTGACCTAGTATTATTTACGCAAAGCGTCATGAACTGAATTGAGCAAAGTGCACTAGCGATCGGTTGCATAGCGGAGCGCTGCGGACGCCGGTCAAACGGTATTCGTAGTCCAGCACAATCCGCGCGGTCAGTACTTAGATGGGCGGACCAATATAGTGGTATATGCAACCGGTCGTGCTTCGGAGGGTACGTAAAGCCGTCGGTCCCGGTTGTCTTACAAACATCTTTGAGAATCGTTAACCTTGTAGTGGAACTTCTCTTCTCTGTTCGACGGGTTAGGCTAGCCTCCTGCCCGGCATACGTGCAAAGAGGGCTCACAGAACCTACTTCATTGTAGGTAATTAACAGGCCATTGGCCTATACACAGAAGAAGCAGAAGAAGAAGAAAAAGAAGAAGAAGAAGAAGAAGAAGAAAAGAAGAAGAAGAAGCACTAGTGAACTAACCTAATTAAATGACTCAACTGATGCTTTATTAAATTAACTATAGGTTAACCGCTGATCTGACTGCTCTAATAAGATATTGTGATACTCCCGAATAAACGACACAAGACATGTTATAGTTAGGGAAATTATTTTACCAAGCTGACTTATTTGAAATATGGTCCGTGACTTTTGTGTGGCCTATACTTCATGGGTTCGTCCCAGTCTATTTTTAGCTCGACGCAGGTAGCGGTTCGGAAAGTGTGACCGCCTCTCGCACCGTTCACGACGGAATTCCACTAGGATTTACCCGATGCTTTAAACCGCCGACCACATGATCTGATCCAATCTGATCTAAACAACTTGTTTTTTGTTTATTTTCAAAAACGCGAACTAAACGCGGGTATGTACCCTACATATTCACCAAATAAACTTAATAAGCCTATTTGTAGCGACTTTTAAACTTTCTTTGCGGAGCGCGACCCGATGCCGTCCAGGCAAGGATCACAACTGCTGGGAAATCGTAATTAGCAATTAATTATTTTTGATTGTGTGTACATACATATGTATATATTAATACATATTGAGGCCACACTTCTGTTATCGCGGGGTTTAAGGAACGAAACATATGTAAGCTGTGCTGTGTAGTATAGAAAATTTCGTATGATTAAACTTTATCGAGTGAACATTTCCTGTTACTAAGTCCTAAATCATAGTAATTCTAAATTTGCATTTGGATTTAAATTTAAAGGCGACATTGTAGTTTATTAAGTTAAAGATTATAGAAGCTAGTACGTTTAAATGTTAAAGTACAAATCAAAAGCTTGTGGTAATAATTAAACAGAAAAAAATTATTCGCCTGTGCTAAGCCTGTTGTTTGAAAGAATGTAGTTTAATGAACAGCAAACAGGAAATCGTAATTGATAGTTGATTATTATCAAAAATATTCAATTGGTTGTTCCTCACATAAGTGTTTGTGATACAATATTTGTATAATAACAATGACGTAAGGAATGGATTGTAACAAGTGGTTGATAAAGAAGTTATTGTCTTTTTAAATTATCAAACACCTGTGTAGCGGTCATTCTATCTAGGCTAAAGTTAAATCTTATCATATTGCTTTAACGAATATAAAAGAGAAACTATTACTATATGTGTACAGAAGCATGTTGTAAATAAACGTTTCATTCCAGATATAGAAAGCGGTGACTGCGAAGGCTCCCCTGCTGTGTTTTTTTTAACTAATACTAGTAAAATAGAAGGAAAAGGTGAGTAATTCAAATTCCTTATGGTACCATCATAATTTTCAAACGTTTACTAATGACGTAGGAAAGAAAATGAACACAAACATCTTAAGTGTTCCGCCCGTAAAACTGCCAGAGCTGCGAGGATTAGGGAGCACATTTTTTCACAAAATGTTAGAATATAAAGATAGAATAGCCCAAGTAAGTAAAATAATGCCATTCATTCCGTGTAAGCCAAATTATATTAATTACTGCGGAATGAATTGGAAATTCGCGCTGTGGTTTACCACTGACCGGAAAATTCTTTTAGACGGACGGAATAACCGGGGAAACTCAAACCTACAGTGTGGTCCTACAAAAATCCGTTCGCACTGCAATCGTAATGCGCTCATTGGGTCTGAAACCGAAAGATGTTATAACAATCTGCAGTTATAACCACATGGATTGCCTGATTCCGTATTACGCCAGTTTATTTTTGGGTGCCATTTCAGCGAACCTAGATCCAGCTGTACCATTGTCTGATTCTGTGTACCTCCTGAAACAAGTGCGTCCAAAAATGATATTTGCTGCTCCAGAAGCAGTCAAACTTATGGAGGATGCTATTCGGGAAGCACAGCTGGATGCCAAAATTGTGGTTTTTGGTCATGCGTCCAACCACATCACGTTTTCAGACTTTTTAATTCCATCTATAGAAGAAAACAAATTTATTCCGCACGAAGTGGATGACGTTAAAGATACAGCAATCATTATTTTTAGTAGTGGAACCACGGGGATGCCTAAAGGCATATGTCTCACTCACTATGGATTATTGGGATACACATATCAATCGAAGTACGCAAATTTCAACGAAATTATTTGACAGTAATTTGAATAACTTTTCAGTCTCGAATCTATACCACCGGAAACAACTGTTTTGGTATATTCCAATTTGTATTGGATTTCTTCGACATCTTTTATGGTGTCCATAATTTTGTATGGAGTAAATCGTATAATGTACCCCAAATTTCATGTTGACACAGTTTGGAACGTTATAAAAAGGAATAAGGTGGATTTGGAAAATAATATTTTCTCAAGTTAATATATTCATCGATGTGTTTTTAGGTAGTTTTTGTGGCATTAAATCCACATCAAATAATTGGAATGTGCGCAAAAGGTCGGCCAAAAGAAGCAGATACTTCAAGCTTATCAGCGGTTTGGCTCGCAGGTGGTCCCGTTTCCAAAGAAATTGTATTAAAAGCTAGAGAATGTTTGCCGGAAGCAGTAGTGGTAAATACTTACGGTCAAACAGAACAAAATGGCGTTACTGTGGGTTTCGATTTAGATCCTGCTTCTCCAGATAGGAAATTGTTGGAAGAAAAGCCAACATCAGTTGGGAAACCGAGACCTGGTTGCTCTTACAAGGTATGTGTATTTCTTGAACATGATTTAAAGTTCACAAATGATTAGTTGTATCAGCTCCGATTCCTTTTCTAGCTTTAACAGTTTATAATGTACCGACATAACACATTAAATTGCTATTACAGATAGTAGATCCCGACACAGAAGAAATATTAGGCCCAAACCAATCTGGTGAACTACGAATTAAGACCGAATTCGGAATGAAAGGTTACTATAACTTGGATTCATCGTACGTCTGGGATTCTGATGGGTTTATGAAAACTGGAGATATCGCCTATTATGACGAAGATCAATGCTTTTTCATTGTGGATCGAATCAAAGACTTAATGAAATACCAAATGTGGCACATTTCTCCAGTCAAACTGGAAGACGTGTTTTATACCCATCCGGCCGTGCAAACCTGTGTGGTTACCAGTAAACCTCATATAGTTGATGGAGATCATCTCATGGGCGTTGTGGTGTTGAAAGAATCAGCCGTTGGGACAGTCACTGAGGAGGAGCTGCTGAAATTTGTCGATGATCAAGTTGGAAATCACCAGAAGCTTAGAGCTGGTGTAAAATTTGTAAAAAGTATTCCTCTTACTGTGACAGATAAACTGAATAGGAGAAAAATTAAACAAATGGTTGTTGAAGGAAATATTTAGAATAGTTGATGGTTGTAAACGATAATTAGAGAATTATTTCTGATGTCGTTGATGGCACTACCTGTATTTATCAGTAAAGGGTTAACACTTATTTATGATATGTACCTACTTCTCTTAGTTGAGGAATTTGGATTTAATTATTGTACGTTATTTATCTTGCTCATTAACGAAATGTATATTTAGCCTCTAAATGTTAATATATTTTTCGAGTTCTTTGTTTTTTAGAAATTTGTAAAACATTCAAATGTTTATTTACCAGTAACTACTAGTATAAATTTGTTACCGCCTTGTAGATATGTTGGTAATATTGCCTTTAGCTCCGTGGGACGCTGGATCCAACCTGGCGGAGATCGGCAAGATTTTTCTAGCAGGGAAAAATCTGAAAATGCGCTTTCTGTCGGATAAGAAGTAACGTCCCGCGCCACTGCGATGTGTGACACGTTAAAAATCACTGCTGGATTTGGAATTACCATAAATAGGCAAATTCTTAGTTAGGGTGTACAATGGACCAAATGTGTCCTAATTGCACAGAGATGCTTGGAAAATCGTGTCCTAGATCTCGCTGTTTTAAATTATCATCATCATCAATATAAGCACCATGTTTGAGCAACAAACGTAAATTAAATAGAAGGGACATCACTTCGCTACATCTGTGCAGAAATTTCCGGTTATCCTTATCGCCTGTGTCATAATCACATTTACAGAATTTTTAAGAGCACGCTACAGGAAAGTATTTGTACCTTTGCTAAGAAAACAGTTGCTACGAGGGTGGTTTACCATTTATTGTCCCTGATATAGAAGCAAATGAGTTAGACATTTGAAGCAACTTTATTTCTCAACATAATTCCCTAGAAGGTTAACATACTTGAATACTTTTAGAAGAAAGCTGTTTGTTCTGCTCTGAAAACCGTTTGTTCACAGCAGCCATTACCTCTTGATCGTCCGAAAAATGAGCTCCCCGAAGATGTTCTTTTAATTTGGGGAACGGGTGAAAGCCACTGGGATCCAGATCTTGCAAATATGAGGCTTGTTCAAAGCTAACATTGTGGATAGCAGCCACAGAATCACAGCTCTTGTTGTTTTTGGTATGAGTTTTGTCTAATAGCCCCCGCTATTGTGTGACTACCTGGTAGATAATCAACAAGAATAACGATAAAGAAACAGGGAACTTTCGTGGGAGCGGGGAATCACGATGCCGCCATTTCATACTTTGCCATTTTGACTAGAGTTATAAATCTTTTCAAAAATCCATTCGAATCCGTGTTTATTAATCTCAAATTGCTCGCAGCAGTGAGAAACTTGGCCCGCTTCTGATCAGGTGACAACATTTTCGTAATTCAGCGTAGGCAGACTTTTGTCAAAACAAATTCCTCCTGCAGAATTTTCTCAACGTTTCCAACGCAAAAGCCACATGTCTCAGAAATATATTTCACCGTTATTATCCGATCACTCAGTACCGTCCCATAACCAAATCAATATTTTCTTGCGTGACAACAGGTTATAGTGGTCCAGCAGCTGGTGCATGTTGATACGACTTCGTTCCTAATTTAAATTCCCAGCACCAATTCTTAATTACTTGGTATGACAGGGTAGAATTACCCAACACTCCGGACATGTTATAATACATTTTCTGCGGTGATAAGCTCTTCCTAAAGAAGTATTTTGTCACCGCCCTTGCCTCGAATGTTTCCATTTCAACGAAATCACCAGCACCACGGTAATATTAAATGTATAAACTTTATAAACAAGAAGATAGGCACCTGCAAGTTCGCATATATTAATGTCAATAACTGATATTTCTATGAAAAAATTATACATTTGTCGGTCAATGCCTTGTATGTTAGGGGCGATAACTAATGAACTATCCCCGTAATTTTTTTATTGATAAAATTTTACAATCGGTCATATATTGACAATAAGTAAATTGTATGACTTATCCTAAAGAATATAGTTCAATAACAAATTCCTTATAGAACACTAACTCAACTCACATCTTTGTAATTGATATAATTATATTTTTTACAATATAATATATGTAATTTGCATTTTTTATTCTTCCTTAAGAGGTGGTTTCTTCAAAGCGACTTTCGGTCTCTTTTGTTGATTCATGGGAATCACCTTAGGGTAATGATAGGCGGCTGGAACGTAGTGCTGGCCACACTACCTTCCTTGTGATGTAGAAGTAGCAGCTATATGTGCTACTTTATCAAATGCGTTGAGGCGCTATAAGGGGAGACTGTTATTATTATTTTTCAACAAACATTAAATTGAAATGCATCCATTGAACAACATTGTTACGCCTATGAGATTACTCCTACTACAATATTTTAAATCACTTCGCCGCCTTGCCTTGCTCGTCAAGGGGTTTTCATTGAGCTATACATAAACATGACGTCAAATTTACGATTCACTAAAAATTCGTTAGTTATATTCACCTGCTTCGGCAAATAAGATATACAGGGTATTTTAAAAGGTACCTGGGGAGTTCTGCCTCAGCGAAAGTTAGTTATCATTAAGATTATTTCAATTTTTGAAGTTGCTGCGTTGGATAGTGTTAAAGATGTTCACCTAAACTATTCCTGTACTTTACTCAGAGGCAGAGAATAAAGTAAATGAAATGTTAATGTAAGCACAGCAAAAGTTGAAACGAAAATGATTGCTGTAATAAATTGTTCTCTATTTTTAGGAAAATAATTAGTACCACAATGTATTGTTAGACCTTATTACTGCTGTAGTTATTAGTTACAGATCTAATCAGCCAGAATTAAAAATTGTCAGCCCAGTTTCACGAACAATTCTTTTGCAAAGGTTTGTAGCCTGGAAATACTTGGTGTTGAAGCTTAATTGGGTGAAAAATTTACAGTCAAGCTCAGTTCCTGCTAAAGCTTAATACCACTACATATGCAGTATATGTAACGTTCTTCAGATCGTGGTGTTTCGTTGTTAGTGTACCGTGGGATGTTGTCCCACATGCGGGTATCTTACATTCAAACCTCTGCAATATTTCGGTGTGGCGTGCCTTTGGGAAACTCCATAACTAGCTCCTGTTTGTACATATGGGTTGCCTGACAGGACGGTCATATCACGTGCGAACTGCGAACGTAATGATTACAATGTATTCTGTGGTTGGTGTATCGAATGTATATCAGGCAAAGAGGCAGCCCCATATCACTGGACCCGAAGAATTGCACATGTGATTTGATGATAGTATGACACTGTGTTGTTTATCATAACTTGAAAGTTCTGCTCAGTTAGGTGCGATTTTAATAATCAATACAATTGGCTTGGGAAGTTTAGTTCAAGTTTGTGTAACAGAATTGAAATACATACTAAGCTATTAGCAACATAAATTTCCTGAATAGTGTCAAAAAATATCATTATTACTAGCAGCGCAACTATAGCGCGTAGCAGAATTTGCAAAACTAAGACTGAAATGAACTGGACAAGTAGAACGAATAGACGATCGCAGAATATCAAAGAAAATACATCAAAGAAAATGGAAGGCAGAAGAACAAGAGCCCGTCGAGGACCAAGAAGGTCCGATAACATAGAAGAGGATGCACAGCAATTACTTCACACCCAAAACTGGAAGATTAGTGCACAGAACGGGGAAGAGTGGAGGCGAAAACTACGGATGGTCCAGGTCCAGATGGAACTGTAGTACCATGGAGAGAGAGACAATTGGCTTGGGAAGTTTGGTTCAAGTTTGTATAACAGAGATAAAATACATACTAAGCTATTAGCAGCATAATTTTCCTGAATAGTGTTTAAAAAATATTATTCTTACCAGTAGCGCTACTATAAAGATTCAGCTGCACCAATAATCTCGATAAGGACCTCCGACAGATATAAAAAGAAAATATTACTTAAAGCCCTAAAATTACTTTGTAAAACAATTTACTTAACTTTTTAACATTATGTTTTACAAAAACGTTTATTCTCTGAATAAGTAATTCTTCTAATAAAACACTAGGAAAAGGACTATTATTAGACAGAAGTCTTGCTTTTTCCCACATCAAAACTCACATGTCAAGAGTAATTTATACAAATTTTAACATTGTTATAAATTGTCACCGTCCTACGTTTTGGTGTAACTTGGTGTAATTGAAGCGGACGGCAATATTTGGTTTTATGTAGTATATTTACGGACTAAAAGCGGGCTGGAAATATGTTCCGTTTCTTTTTATGGTTAACTATTTAAGCGGTCGGTGCTATTTTATTTATTTCTAAATGAATACATCATGGTTTCATTAACTAAGAAACTAAACGTGTCATCATTATGTGTGGTATTGTGCAAATACATCTTACAACTAAGTGATACCAGCATGTTCTGTTCTAATTAATACCTCGCAGCCTCAGAGACAGAAGACGCCATTACTTTAATAATGTAACCATAGTTTTAACTTCGTTTTGGCCGGATTTGATACCAAGTTTTTATTTTTAAATGCAACTACTCCCGGTTTTTGTGATAATCTGATTTGACGTAAAATTTACAATACATTGAAATGTAACACAATGAGATTTCAGTGTAAAATGGCCGAAATATTCTATTACTTAGCAAAAAATCTAAATACTTATAATGATACTCAAAAATAATTGTACGACAAAAATATGAACTGTCAGTTAAGTTTCTTCTTCTTAGGGTGCATTTTCTCTTACGAGACGTAGCGATCTTTTCTCTTATGCCTGTGTTACCTGTTAAGTTTATGACATCTAAATTAAGGGTCCTGTAAATATAAATAGCAAGTTAAATAGTAGCTGGAATACACCTAACGATTTCGTCTTGGATTATTACTGAATAATGGCTGGAATACACCTAACCATTCTGTCTTGGATTGTTACACTTCCTGAGATACAGTTTCTTCGAAAGCTTGTATAACGAATTCTGCGCTTATTTGCGGACAACCCTATTTACCTACTTAGTATGTATAAACATTTGTCGGATCCTATAAAATTTCGAGTTAATATTTCCGTCACTGTGGGCAGCACGAACTGCATTTCTGGAATGAAAAGGAAGGGGGGATTTTTGGGAAACGATTTTCGTATTCTGTTTTCGAATAGTTCTTAGCGAGTGCATATGGCTTGTGATCTGTATAAGTCATATACGACTTGGAAAGTATTTTTCCGATTGAAGTTCTATACTCAAGCGAGGGAGTTAGTTTTCCATGATACGGAAAAGGCGCTCCAGGGAATAAAAAATTTCCAATTTGAAGGCAACTATATTTTTTTTGTTGCCAGATACCATCTACTGGTAAGTCCAGTTAGAAAACAATAACTCCTCTTAAATCTATAGACCTTATTTCTAATTATCAAATGAATTAATTAGGCAAGCTCGCGCGGATGGAAATCCCGCAATTAAGGTTGGCACCGTGAAAAAATTCTACGTTTCGCAAGTGGGTCCGGGTGGGTCCGCCTGGAACACGGTCGCATTGACAGCTGTTGTCAATTATAAAAAGGAAATGCATTTAAATTTGTTTACACTTTACATTTTATCACTTTGCCTTTGTATTTACAATTTCATTACCTTCGGTTAAGAGTTATTTAATTGATTTTTGTGTCACTGAATTGTACGATTGGGGTTTATCTCAGAAGATATTTAGATATTAAATACAATTGTAGTATTGAATTTATAGGGGAAACAATTTTACGTACATAATATATAGGGTACTCCAATAGATGGGATTGTATTGCGTTTTCAAGGTTTTTACCGCATGAAATTTTTCTTTCATAGGTCGCTTTATGCTTACGCATTATTCTAATCCGCGGAGGCTTCCTACGACGATTAGTGCGTTATAAAATTAAAAATTATCTTGTTCTGGTGAGCGCAATAATTTTCCTCAAATTGTTTGAGATTCGCCCAATTAAATTCTTTTATTTTGGTTACGTGAACGTAAAGTTGGGACTTCGGTGTACAATTTTAGTACAGAAGAATGGTAATTGTAGGGTTGCTGTCTATTATTAATTAAACGAAATTTTGGTTGCAACTTGTCTTTTTCTAATGTGTTATTCTGAAGCTAATTCCATTTGAGGAACTACTGGGAATTAAGGTAGGCGGTTGATTATTCTGAAGGTCCGAATTCCGTAAATTTCCATCTAGGACAACGTTAGTGAATTTTTAAAGACGTTGGCGCCTTTGCTTAATTAGTCGAACCTCTAATTAGGTACAATTTTATTGCATGTTAAACCCGCCCTTCTCCGAGTGGGTTTTCCGAGACGCTAACGTGTGTCAATTTTTGTTAACTTCTTACCAGATCAGTGACGTAGTTACGAGGTCGATTTTGCACCTCAACCAATATTTTGTATGTAGTAAAGATCAGAGGCGTGACACTTGGTTTAGAAACACTGTCAATATAATTAAAAAGATTGTTAATAATCCACTACGGTTTCGTAACTAATTCTTCTTTGCGGATGTCTTCGGTTAAATTCACACCGCGCTCCTTCTCTGAATGAACGCACATTTTCACCGAATAAGCGCACTATTTCTACTATTTCAGTAACGATTAGGCAAGATACAGGAGTGTGAAGGTAAGAAGTGAAACATTAATAATTAATATTAATAAATTTGTTCTTTCTATGATATACACATTAAGGTGACAATTTGTTATGTTTGTTTGATTTTGCCACTTCATTTGAATTAAAGTCATATTATGATTAACGCTCTGTAGCAGATTACTATACCATTTTTATGGTGTAATATTTTTGACCGATGCATATTCGTGTTGCGTTTCCCCTTCAGTCGAATTTCCATCTTCACTCGGGCCGGTCACCCGATACCATCTGAGGGGACCGTAGATAAATTAAGAAAAAAAGTGAACGCTAAAAATATCGGATTGTGTCGCAGCTCTTCTGCTAATCAAGTTATCGTTTCGTATTTTTTCGTTAGGCAAAAGAATTTGCGACTCGCGTCGGATTACAAATATTAGCAGAGTATCAGCTTTGTGCAAAAACAATTCAGAGAAATTGTTTTCTCGGCCGTGTCGGATAAAAGCGATCAAACCCGTGGAAGTTTTGTTCTTCGAGTTGCCTTAAGTGATACTCCAGTTCAGCGTAGGAGTTATTGTACTTTCCAATTCCTGCCTCTTCTTTCTCGACGTCGAAGGAGCCCTGTCAGAAGCGATCCAATCTTCAGGGGCATACCAGCGTTGTGCCTCTCTCTGCTCCCTACCGGACAACACTAAGGTAGGAGAAATTCTAATTGTGTGGTGAAAACTGTTTCCTAGTTAAATTCAAGTTTCAAGTGCTGAACTTTTTTTTACTGCGACGCGACGTAAAGCGACTTTCAGTCGCCAGTTGTCTTTTCTTCTTTTGATTAAGTAAAGTATAATTCTAAATTGTATTAAATTGTAAACTCCGACGCCATTGGCTGAGTAGATCTGGTCTAAGAAATTAAATATCGCAAGCCACTGACGGTGAGCCTTTTTCAGTTCGAACGTTCCAACAAAATCTGGTATCATGCAACCATAAATATTACCATTTTCCATGTAATCGTTGATAATTATTTTTATATCATGTCAGTAAACTGAAAGAAGTTGAATTATATTTGTTTTGAAATTTACTCGAACTTTGCAAGCTTTACATATAGGAGGAGGCACAATAAAGGTGAGTCCGATTCCCGTAAGCTGCTGGCTTCTCGGCCTTCCATATGAACTGGTAATCTGCTGTGATTTGGTAGGTGGCGTCCGTTAATTTTGACCTACCCTTTTCACAACTAGGAAGATTTCCCTTCCGTAAGCGGTTTCCGTGAGCCACCCCTACTCCTCTGAGCTAAGCTGCAGGCCTTTTTCCACCTATCCTGTTGAGGGTCGACGAAAAAGCTCCTTTGGCGTGTAACAAATTAATTCTGATATAGCGGGGTTTAGGGAACGAAACATGTGCAAACTTCGCCGTATGATAAAGAATTTTCGATCAAATAAGTAATTAAGTGAAATTTAGTATGGCAAAATTTTATGGCGTAAAATCTAAATTAGAGTATTTCTAAATTTGGAAAATGGAATTGAATTTAAAGTTCACAAGTCGAAATCGTATTTTATTAACTGTATATTTATAATAGGTAGCAAAGTTTAATAATCAGCTAGTATGGACAAATTTATAGCAGTAAATTAAGGGAAATAATAATAATTAGGTTGTCTTAACGATTTACTTTAGAATGAGTTCAGGCTAAGATATAGCAACAGCGGGAAAACCTTAAATATCATTTAAATATTTTTGAAAATTTTTCGTTGTTCGTTACTTCAGAAATAGATACAACTATTTAAACCAGTAATAGATTGGCTCAAGTAGAATTCAATGGTCCTATTCATTTTTCAAAAATCATTAAGTTTATTTTTTTGGATTAAAAAATAAAATAAAATTTTGTTTGACGATTGCTGATGATAGATAGAAAATGCATTTAAGCTGTAGAAGGTTATTACGTAATTGTAAAGCAAATCCACAGTGGCAAACACGTAAAAACTTGTCTGGCTTGTGATAACAACAGACTGAATAGAAATTACTGACTACCTAATAGTATTGGTTTGTGGCAGGTGATAAGAAATTTTTTTACACTTCTATCTTACTCTTCTTTGCATAACATGTCTTTGAACTCAAATTGTTGATATTATCTTGCAGTACTCAAACAATTTTGGGTCAAATTTTATTTTCTGATATCTTAAGGGTCCCTTTGTCAAAGAAATGTTTTTTCTGGTTTGTATATATTGTAATCTACCATCGTATTTAATTTCTGATACACCCTGTATACAGGGTGTATCAGAAATATATA